>JAMDHS010000020.1:0-276690 GCA_029717555.1 Peribolospora baueri
AAAAAAAAAAAAAAAAAAAAAAAAAAAAAAAAAAAAAAAAAAAAAAAAAAAAAAAAAAAAAAAAAAAAAAAACGGAAAGGTAGTGAACGTAGTGAGACTCACCATGTCCGTAGAGGACTGTAAGCGGACGGCATGTGTTCTTCCGCTCCTCGGCCTCACCGCCTGCCACAGTGTCCAGACCTCGACTATGCTTATCCGCACAAGACCGCATGACCTTGTTCCACCCATCGCTCCAAGGTGTCCCTTTGTGTCCGTCCTTCGTCACGCTCCCGTCCTTGAGTAGGCTTCGCATGTTGAGCAGCGCGTACGGGTCCGCGTTCGCTCGCGGCCGCACCAGAAGCGCGAGCTCGGGGTCTGATGGGAGTTTTGCAGAGAGCTGTGAGGCGTCGGAGGCGTTCGAAGGGGCAGAAGACGGGGAGAAGAGGGAACCTAGCTCGGAGAGAGAGGCTAAAGACGAGACGGGTGATTGGAGGGAGTCGACGTCGCGAGGCGCGACCATGCCAGCGTGAACGATGTACGAGTGTAAAGACGGGAGGTGGAGGACAAGCGGGAGGGAGAGCAGGTAGTCATAGTCTTCTCGTGACAGGCGTCTAAATCGAACGAGGAAATTGAGAAGGAGAAGTAGTTCGCATCAGTCGTCCTTGACCGCCAGGAGCCACCACGAAATCCCGTTGGGCTCACTTTGCAATCTGAAAATGCTCCTGGCCCCATTTCCAGCCATCGGGCACCTTAAGCCCAGAAAGCTGTTCAGCCTCGTCCTTGCCCTTATTCGAGTTGGCGCGCACATCCTCCTCCTCTGCTTCTCGTCGTTCATCGCCCCAGCCGAGCACTTTCTCAAATCGCACCCGATCCTTCTTGCTACCCTTCTGAGACACCCTCTTTTTCGCAGCCTCCATCCACCCGCGCCATTCGATGACCTTTTGGTCGTGGTTACCTCGCACGCCCTTGGCGCCCACTTCTCGCACGCGAGACAACGTCTTCAAAGACGGCCCAACTCCACCTTTAGCTACGAGGTCACCTGCGAGGAGGAGCGTATCGTGCTGAGAGTCGAACGCAATGTGCGAGAGAAGGGCGCTACGAACAGAGAGTGGCAAACGATCAGGGTTTCCGCCTCAGTGTGGGACAGGCATTTGGCCGCGAACTCACTTGAATTCCTTCACGCTTCCATGCAAATCCCCAACAACGATCAATCGTCTCGCGCGCGGGCCTTTACCCTCGCCTTCAAGCCCGAGATCCTCCTCCTTGATCTGCCGGTAGTGAATGTAGTGAGCGTAGTCGTGATCTTTCCCCTTGGACTGTTTGCTCAGCATGAACGCCTCGTCGGAAGAGATGACGGCAAAGTTAGACGAAGTGGGATCGACGTTGAGCTGGCCTACCAAACCGTCCGTCGCTTGTGGTACGTCGCCAAGATTGACGCTCTTCCCCCCTACCCACTCTCTCCAGTTCCGCGCGACATCGACTCGCCTTCTGCGGTCGTCGAAGATGCCGAGCCAGAGAAGAATGAGGAAGAAAGAGGCAAGAACGACAAAGGCAAAGGTTCGGCGCACGGAGTCGGGGGAGGAGGAAGAAACTGGAAGAACGGCGTCCCAGGCCGAGGCGCTCTTGGGCATGCGGTTGCCCTGGCCCTGGGCCAACAGTTTGCCGGGCGCGTGGTGGTGCGGGAGGGTAGAGGCGCGGGGGGTGGTCGCCGAACGCCACAGCTTCATGGAGGTGGGTGAGGTGAAGGTGGTAGGGGAAGACGACGGTGGTGTGAGAGGAGGAAGTTGGCCCGCATCACCGGCGCCTAACGACATGGTTGTTCTTGCCCCTGTCAGTTTTCGCACGACCATTGAGACCATCCGAACCGCTCACCGTTGATCGCCGCAGCAGGAGACGCAGATAGCCAGGCCATGACGTCGGGGTTTGTTTGACATGATACGAAGAGGAAACTCCAAGGCGGAAAGGAGGCAAGCCTTCCTCCGCCTCCACTCCGACTTCAATTTCGTCTGCGTTGATTGCGCGAGGCAGGCACGCAACTCAAAGGGAACCTGATGTTACACGTATTGTATCACGACTACTGTACACAAGGCCCGTGCATGCTCGCTTCACGAGACACCCCCAGGGCGCACGGACGCGGCCATGCTGGCCAGAAAAGGGTCCCTTCGTTTGCTGGTGTTCTGTAGAATCTGCGAGGTCAACTTGGAGGCAGCCGTCTGTCGCTTCTTAGATGGTGGCGCGACCGAGCTAGAGCTCGCATGTCTGCCGGCGTCGGCGGGGACTCGATGTCGTCGGATAGGCGTATTGCTGCCTGATGGGGGCACGAGCATCGCGGAATGCAATGAAGGCGGGCGAGAGCGACGGAGAGGCGGATGGGACATGGACGACGCAGACGATGCTCCGGCTTCTCCCCGATCCGGGCGATGCGAGTTCGACGAACGTCCATGTGCTCGGAGACCACTCGACCGGTCTGTGGACGACTTCGGGCCCTCATCCACTATTCGCCGCTTGTCCGAGCGCACCGTAGCCGCTCGTTCGAGAGCCAGATCAAGGCGGGGCCTCTTCCTGCCTGCCTCCTCCCCATTCCCGTCCTCCCCGCCGTCCGTCAGCCGGCCCCTCTCCAGCCACCGACTTCGCGCCTCCTCCCGCACCTCATCCTCGTCCACCAATCGCTTGCTACTATCCCATCCAATCCGTCTTCGCACTCTTTCGTCTGCCGCTTCGCGCGTCTGCGCGCGGTGCTTCTCCTCACGGAACGACTTGCGGAGCTTGGACGAGAGCGTGTAGGGGTCCGACCATGATGCAGCAGACACCTCTTCCAGTTCTTCGAGCCGCTCCGCGTCCTTAAGCATGCGGGATTTATCCTCTGTTGACTTCTCCAGCGCAGCGAATGCGTCGGGAGGCGCGGCTGTCGAACTCTCCGGCTTCGTCGGGTCCTCGGTGATCGCGAAGCCGCCGTTCTCGGCTGGGTCCCATTCTTCCACCTTTTGTCGGGCGCCTGACTCGACCACGTAGCGGGCGTTCTAGGAGAAAAAAGGGGACAAACGGAAAGGAATGGTCCGGTCCGGACGACGGGTGGGTGAGCGCCACGGTGATGGTGAGCACACGTCAGCATCATTGCCACACTTACCTTTGGGTCCGTGCGAATCTCGAACCAATGACTACAGAGATGGCACTTGCACCGAAAGCCCCAGATGGGCGTCGAGTAGTAGTTTCCGACCTTTTTCTTCTCAGCGTTGTACCGCACGCCTTGGCCGATCATGGAGTCGCACCCGCCGCACCAGATGTTGAATGGGAGCTCGAAGCGGACGATGAGGATGCCTTGGTCGAGCTTGCGCGCGCGGTCGCCCAGGGGGTGCTTGCCATGCAACTGGTTAAGCGTCGCCTTACGCGGATCGTGGTCTGGCGGATAGTACCGCCCCATGTTGAAGCCCTGCGTTAAGAAGGCGTACAGCGTCAACGCTCACGTACAATGACGCTCTCGCATACGGTTGGTCCGTTCTACCCACCTGCATCTTGACAGATCACGCCTTCCAACAATGCAAACACTGATAGACAGTCGGGCGGTAAAAAGGCACTAGTGCAGCCTGGCGGTCGCAGAGGTGTGAAGGTAAGATGTGGTGGTGGTGTTGACTGAGGTTAAGGTCGTCTGTAGTGACCGGCTGATACGGCAGCGAGCTAGTAATCTCACAATGATTGCCGCAGCACCCGGCTGCGAATGAGACGACGCCTTCTATCATCTCGTCGTCCCACCACGCCACCTCATGCCATCCCAAAATCAAATCCCCACTCCAAAGAGAGCAGCGCTCCGGTCCAGATCGGTGCGGAGAAACGCTGTCGCATACCGAAGAGAGGAGCACTGCTGTCCAGATCGGTGCCGGCAGCTCTGCCACCATCTACGCCTGTCGCGACACTCCTGCGCTTTCACGAGTATCTAATTTTGCCATCCGGCAGAGCTGCAGAGGGAATAAAAAGCCCTCATCGACCGAGTATATGAAGACGAAATATTGTGCGTAAGATTCTTCATCGCACGAGCAAGGGGAGCGGCTGGCTGACGGTGTGCGTGACGACTGTGTGCGCAACTGCGTGCGGCGTTGTGGAAGTGGTCTAATCTGCCGATGACGGGGATGTCATGCCCCTTTGGAAAAAGGAGGAATCGAAGCAGAGTCGTCACCGGAAGATAGGACAAAAACGGTTGCGTCGAACGCATCAGTGCGGGCATCGCCCGACAGCTGATCCCGTCTTCCCTTAATATTTGCAAGTCGGACCACATGATGGACGGTGTCCATCAGCTCGTCTAATCCCATTGTGGGAACGGCGCCTCCTTCCTCCAGGTTCGATATGGCGGCCTCTTCTACGGTGCGTTGAAAAGTCTGCGGGATGATGAGCGAGCCAGACGGAAATTGGACCGAACGTTGAGGTAAGGAGTCTCTGCAACGCACGTGGCGAGGCGGCGATGGCTACACGTGACCTCATGTTGGGAAATTTGGAAATATCGCAATGACCTCTCTCGACGGCAGGACTCCATTTACGAGCACCTTACCATGGCACAGACTAGGAAGCTTCGTGTCGGGTACGGTGCGTAGGAACAGGGGGGAGGAAAAAACCAACCACCCAGCTCTATCTGAATCCTTCCCCATATTTTGGGCCTCGCTCTTATCATTTGCCTTTCCCGTCCATGCAGTCCCCGAACACTTTTCCTCCCCGCTCCTTCAAGCGGCCGCTACTCCAGAGGGCAGAGAGATATTTGAGCTGGTCTCGCAGCCTTCGGGTACGGGACAGATGCAGACGAGTTTGGCGGAGGACAAGATCGACGTCGCCGTCGCCCTCACGGAGGCGGTCATCGCTGGGATCGCCAAAGGGCGAACAGACTACAAGCTTGTTGGAAGCTACGTTGATACGCCGCTGAATTGGTGAGAAGCGGCCGCCTTTGTATCCGTGTGTGCCCTTCTGGCTTGTCATGCCATGTCTCACGTCCGCTGGGGAGGATCGTTTCACTGAACTTGCTTCGAGGGCCGTGCGATGTCCGACACCAAAGGGCCGTCATCACGGGCAGGAATGCACCGTACAACTCGATCTCCGACCTCCGGGGGACGACCATTGGCATCAGCCGGATAGGTTCGGGATCCCAGGTCATGGCGTCCGTCATGGCGCTTCAGCACGGGTGGAAGGATGCGGACGGAGGGGTGGATAAACTTGATTTTAAGAGTGAGCGGACTAGCACTTTGGTTCAGCGGGACAGAGCAGAAGTCCAGTTTCTATCAACCTAATCCCAAGCGTTCCTTCTTTTTTGGCACCCCTCTCAAGTTAACGACACCTTCGAGAAACTCCGGCAGTCCGTTAACGACGGTACGACTTCGTGCTTCATGTGGGAGTGGTGAGTCGGACACGAAGTTATCCTTCGAGGCGATGGCCGTTGGGGCGTTCAATTAATTCCTTCCGATATCGATGGCAGGTTCACCACCAAGCCGTTCCAGGACAATGGCGAGGTTCGCTTCATTGGCAATCAACTGGTGAGCCATAGACGTCTTCATCGGTCCGTCGCCATCGCCGCGCTCACCCATCTCGTCTATCGGGGGACCCTCGTTTTCGACCCTATGCATGCAGACGCCCTGGCCGTCCTGGACCATCGCAGCTTCGACCGACGTGTCCCGCGCGCCTGCGTCGCAGCTCCAAGCCTTCTTCTCCCTCGTCGCCAAGCACACCGCCTCCTTCGGCTCCGCCGAGTCTCGAAACGGTCCAGCGGTGGAATTCATCAAGGGCCACTTCGGCTATGACGAGAAAGACGTCCGCGACTGGCTCAAGACGTGCACGTGGGTAGGCGAAAAGGGCGACGCGGAGAGGGTGGGCAGCGTGTCCAAGTCGGTGGTCGAACAGACCCTTGCCACGCTCGGCACCGCCGGCGTGGTCACCGCACCGGCCGCAGGTTGGGACGTGCGCAGCTTTGTCAACACGGATGCCTGCAAGCTCTTGTCGTAGACGCCGAAGGGCCGAGAAGAAGGAGAAGAATAGAACGAATTCGCGATGAAACAGGGTCAGCCGACCTAGACGTGTCTCTGTAGGCACTCGTCGTATGCCCTGGATAGGGGCATTTGGTCGGCTGCGGCACACGCCGGTTGCGGTTCGACTGCCAACCGTCAGCTGGTCAGGGCGCAGAGAAAGCGCAGGATAGGGGAACACATGAAGACACAAGCGCGCGGTTCTGGGATCTTCCGAAGCAGTCCGCTCCTTGGAAATTCGAGGCGCGCTAGAGAAGAGAAATCTCGAAAGGAGGTCGCAGTTATGCTGGAAAACATCATCAAAGAATGCAGTGCTATTCTCCAGTGACAAAGCAGTGACAAGGAGACAACCCTTTAGCGACTCCTTCCGTCACCGTCCTCGTCTTCGCCGTCCGAAGGGTCAAGACCACTCCACCTCCTCATACGCCACCTGCCCATCCTCTCCCTTTCTACCCGTGTCGGAGGGACCCATCTAGTGATGATGGCAGCCACGAGAGACATAATCCCTCCGAATCGCAGCACCCAACCCACGCCTGTCTCAGGGGTGAACGCTTCCGATGAGGGAGCGTGGGGCGGCGGCGGCAGAGGCTTTGTAGTGGTTTTGGCTAGCCTAAATATGACAGAGGCGACGATGGCGACCTGAGCAGGGAGAACAAAGGGTGGAACATTAGCTGGAAGCTCCTAAACGGTCTTGAGATACTCCGCATTGAAGAAGGCGCCAGTCCACTCACAATGAACTGAGGAACGACGACGGAAAGGTTGTGAACTCCCAGAATCGTACCGCCCTCTTCCTCGCCACCCGATGCGGCGAGTTCGCCACTGTCACTCCAGCCTTCAACGTCGCTGCCAGACCTCCTTCTTCTCCGAGAAGAATTGGGACTGCTCTCGCGACGAATGAGTGGTTCTCGACAGTCGCCTAGAGCACGCTGGAGCTGGTGTCTCGCCGTAGACGTCTCCGCCGCCGCCGAGGCGGAGGCGTACGCCGGGCGATGACCTCGCTCAGAAGATGAGATCGAGTCGTCGTCATCAAATTCGTAAGGAGAAGTGCCTTCGCGGTGTTCTTTCGCAAACTCCATCACCTGGAAGCCGTTTACGGGGACACCGTCAAGTTAGAACTCCAACGGCCAGGAAAGCAGGTCGCAGGTCTACACTCACCAAAGCAAACGGCACCCATGCGGCCACCGCCCAGGAAACGCCGACGAGAGCGATCACAGCCGTTGCCTAGACAATGAAAGTAGCATGCAATTTGAGGGTTCGATCCCGGAGAGCACTCATTAGAAAATGTTGGACTCACCCCTTCGACGGTGGTGACAAAGAAGGTAGACAGCATGACCACGAAGAACACCAGCTGACCGCCCGTCCCTGTAGGTGCGGAATTGTGAGTAACTGTTCAGCAGACGCACCCTACCATTACAATTAGCATCAACTTCCAACCTACAGATGTTGCGTAGCGTGAAGTAACGCTGTACTTTGGCCTTCCATGACATCGCTTTCCTCGTCGTCTTGCGAAGTAGTGGCGTCTTGGCGGTAGTCTCCGCGGGCAACGTTGACGAGTCGTTCTGAGTCGCATCTCCGTCCACACTAGCCGCCCCTTCAGTGGGCTGCGAGGCGACGTCAGGGTATTCCGACGGGGACGCCGCTACGTCTTCATCGTCAGCCATATATGGCAGGAAGATGCCAACGATCATGGCAACAATTGAATATCTACGAGGCAGCCCGCAAGAACCGAAGTAAAACGGTTAGTGACATGTACCTTCAAAAAACGCGGGAAAATGGGGATAAGATCTCACAGCAGCAAAGCAAAAGACCCTTTCTCCGTCGCCACATCGGGGTCAGGCGGGTGTCGCAGCTGGTTGGTCATAATCTCCGCTATGAAGGTAGTGCTATAGAACAGAAACGGAAACCTGATTTCAAGAGAAGCCAGCGCCGTTACATATATGTAAGCAAACAATCTCTACATGTATAAATTGAACAGAAAAATGGTTACCTGCTTACCATCCCATGAACGCGAAGAACTGCACGGCACAGACACGCCGGATAGGACGAGGAAGATGTCGGATCGTGTCCCAGATGTTCTCGAAGATTTCGACAAATTTGCTGTCAAGGACCAAATGCCCAGGGACGTATTAAGCGTCTCGAGATGACGATCATTTTCAGCCGACCCTGGGGTTGAGATCCTCACCTCTTCCCGCCCCTATTCCTCCTCGCGGCCAAATTTTCGCCCTCGTCCTGGGTCCAGCAGGTGATCGCCAAGCTGATCGCCAAAAAGATGATCGCTACAAGACACAGTTTTCGGAACTGTCCGCCTCCGAGGAACGCCAGCGCCTCCCACTGCGAGAGATCAAGCCAGCCTGGTGCAACCACGGACATGACGATCAACGAGAGCATGGCATATAAGTGCTCGTCGAAGGGTCCTGCATACCGAAAGTAAAGCCGATGATGTTTCCGGCGTGCGTCATTCGCCCGTGCCAAGCGTTGGCTTGATTCTGCTGCTCGGCCGGAGCTCGATCGAGGATGAGCTGGGGGCAGTTCCGAAAAAGGAAGTTCCGAGAATCGACTTCGTGAGAAATTTTTTTTACACAGTCGCGCAGACGGCGCACCGACGATGCGCTCGAGTTCGTTTCTGCACTGCTTCACTCACAGCCCTACATATCGCCTGCAAAGCATTGAGACTAAAGTCCAACACATAGAAATTGACGATGGCAATCGCCCTTGCCCAGTGCTTGATATACTCCTTTCTGCTGGGGTCCCAATCACCCTGTCCTCCGCCCAATAAATCCACGATGACGGTGGATACTTCTATGCTGAAGGCGATGAGCAGGGTAGACAGGGCAACGAGAAAGCCGGACATGGCAATGTGGAAGCGTCTCCGATATCTCGAGTTCGAAGAATCGGAGATGGAACCTGCGATACAAAGAGAAAAACAGGCGGATATCATCAGCATGTCAATCGCCATGCTGCCGCCTGAAGTAGATCAAACCTCACCAATCACAGGTTGGGCGACGAGGCCGCTGATCGGCCCTGCGAGCCAAACGAGGGACGTCAACTCCTTGGACAGCCCCAAAGAGAGAAGGAATGGAGTGCCGTATCTGCCAAGAAAAAAAAATTAATTCAGACAGCACTTAAGCAAAACAGGTCCGTGCACAGGGGAGACCTAGAGACAATGCAGACCAGCGGTCAAAAGCTATTCACGCTAGTTCCAATGTCCAAGTGAGCTGCGCTCCGCCCATGCTGATCGTCAAACATATCATGTCCCACGTGCTCAGACTCTTCTCGAATGGTGACCTAAGTCCCATGTATCTGTTGGAGTCGTCGCTTGACGTCACTTCCCGTCCGTCATAAGAGCGTAATTGATGGAGAGCAGGAGACACATTCTGCTTGTATCGGCCATAGGAGGCACGGGACGGCTGGCTGAAGCGCAGGTGGCCAGATGCAGCAGGCGTATGAGAGTGGCTAAGGCTTGCAGGCGGCTCTTGAGAGCGTGAAGTGTTGGCTTGAGCCGCCATGGTAAAAGAGAGTTGCTTGGGCAGGGTGAAGATGGAGATTGTCTAGTTGGTGGTATAAGATAAGTTCACTAAGCGGGGCCTCGCGGGGATCAGCGGCAGAGAGCGGAATGATCGGGAATTGCAGTCATCTGACGCATGACGAGCGGCTCCGCCTGACCGACCTTCTTAACAGACAGAGGCTTGTTTCGTTGACTTCTCTTGTTTCGTTGACTTTTCCTCGACAACATGTTGTTGGTCGCGGCTAGGGGAGGGCTCGCTACGAGAGCCCGGGCACGAGGGATATGGACATCGGCGGCTACCGTTGTTTCAGCGGACCCACATACGGCCATGAAAAAACTCCAAGAAAGCCTGGCTAGTCTAGCTGGGCCGACACCGGCTGACGATCCGCCTCCTGCGCTCTTTTATACTTTGTCAAAATCCAACCCTCGACTGCAGGAGGCACTGGACCTCATTAGAGCCTGCTCGAGCACTTCTGCTGGTTGCTTGACGGACGACCTCCACGATTCAACTCAAGCATATCACGTCATCTCTCTCGCTGCTTTCCGCCCGTCTTCGTCCCACTCTGTGGTCCCCTTTTTTTCCGCCATTCCGGGTCGGTCGAAAATCGAGGTTGGAAGGTGGATGACAGGGGAGAGGAGCAAGGAGGGCAGCTGGAGGGAATTGGACTTTGAAGCCGTGTCCGAGGGTAGACCAGATTGGAGGAGCTTGTGGGCGAAGGAGAATGCCTCGTTGCAAGTCCCTGAAGAACTTGCAAACTTGAGGTGCGCTAGGGTGCTCGTTTTAAAAAGACAAACGCCCCTTCTAACCTGTATCAACAATGACCTCATTCCCTTTCTTAATACTCTCCCTCCAGGTCACAGGATGTCCGCTCAATAGCGGTGTTTACAGATACTGCTCCGGAGGGCCTATTGGAGGGTCTAGATGGTCGCTTCCCTCTCGCCGACAAGGTATGTCCAGCGCTGCTGCTCACACGTATGAGACGTGTCTGTCGGCGAAACCAGTTTTCTGAAGAGCCTTCTGATCCATCAATTAGCTAGGTCTTGTGGCCTCCTCTACGCCTTTCGTCACTGGTCGACCTTTCACCATGCTGCTCGGCGACAAAGTCGTCGAGTCAGGAGCTGTGGGATTTGCTCTGTGCGACTCGTCAGGCGCATCTAGTCTTCGAGGGTCGCGACTAGAGTTCAACTCTCTGTCACCGCTCGGACCACGGGAAAAGGTGACGAGGTGGGTCCTTGGGCGCTGGTATTGGTAGTATGCTTGCTACTTCTGGAGCAAGCCTCTCGTTTTTTGCTCTTTTTTTTCTCTACAGCGCCCACGACAATATCATATCCTCCCTCTCAAACGAAAATGCCACCCACCTCCTTCTCCATCGAATACGTCAGCGAAAAGCGGAAATAGGTGAACTTTCGCTGAAGCAGGCTCCTTCCCTTGTCAGTAAGGAGGAAGATTTTTGGGCAGGAGTGTATAAGTCGGTGGAGGACGCAGATGTGAGCGTTTCCGTAATTGGGAATACTGCTTTCTAGCGCGTGCACCAGAGCTCACTCTCCCGAAACCACATCTGGTCATGTCTGGACACAGCCACTGTGCGTCGTGCGCATCACCTCTGGGGACCCGTCCCGAGGAAGCATGGCGCTCGAGATGGACGACGTCATCGAAGAAGGTTCGTTCGTTCAGGTGAGTCCTGAGCAACGTTTCGCTGCGAAGGATGTCATAAACTCAGCATGCCACGCACGGCATCTCGGCCTTCTTTTTCGTTCCACTAGTTCTTCGAACGTCCTCAAACGAGCCCAGCGAGTTTGGACCACGAGAGCAGCTCGAACTCGTCGATCGGAGGTACCGAACTGCGTTTCCAAGTTTCTCTGCCGATCGAGGAACTGGAAGCAGTGGGCTTCCAAACGTCCGTTAACAACACCCAAGTTGACACTCTCGTCTTTCCAAAAACTTTTATTGCCGTCAGCGAGAACGGCTTCGTGGTCAGTTCTCGTGATCGGCGACGCAAGAGCTGGATTTGTAAAGTTCCGGGTTCCGTGCAGTATTCTTTCCTGTAAAGTCTGAAGGAGAAGGATATAGTACAATACGTGGGCGCCGCTAGAGAATTTGCGCGAATTCGACATCATGATGGACATGGGAACAGAAACGAGTAGGAGCTGTGCAAGAGCAGCGGGATCATAGCAGAGAACCTTTCCGGGTGATCGCGGTTGTTTTCTTGGGTCTGGAAACAGGCATGGCTTGGATGCCTCGCCTGCTGCCACCGATGGTAGTGGGCGACCGGCCAAGTGTCGTTTGCCGAGAAGTCGAGGCGGGGGCTTGCCCCGTATAGGCGAATGCCTGAAGGTCAAGAGGAGCGACTTCAGCCGGACATGGACGGGTTCGGGACAAGGTCGGGCGAACGGGTCGATAGTCGCCGTCATCGTCGTCGTCGTCGCCGTCGAATCCGAACGGTTCGGGATCCAGCGGGCAGACTTCAGCAGAGATCGGACGAGGTCGAGCTTCTGAGCGCGTCTTTTGATGCGCCGTTGTCGTTTCGTAAGAGTCGTCATCGAAGTCAATGAAGCTGACGTCCGGACCGTCCACCCTGTTGACAGCCGCCACCCGCTTCTTCGGCGCCGTGTCCTTCGAGCTACTGGATCTGGATGGCCGAGAAACGGCCATGACAATGTGTTTTTGACCTTCCAAGACGTTCTTGTAAAATTTGCCCAGCTAAAGGAGTTTTGAAGAGGCATCGGGATGGCGTCCGTTAAGGGGTAAGAATCTCTCCGCCCTGAGGCACATCGGCCTGGTTCAATAGCTCACCTTAATGTAGCTGTTAACAAACTGCATCTGATTGACGACGCATTTCTCCCCGAGCACGTTCTCGACGACCAAGAGCTGGAAGAGCCTCTCAATGTCGCCTCGATTCATACGCTGACCTCTGCCAAAGAAAGGGCTCCGGTCGTGACCCCGGTCGCTGATTTTCTTCTGCTTCGCACCCCTGTACACGTCGACGCAGTGTAGCATTGTGACTTGGTCATGGTGAAGCTCTTGAACCAGCTTGATCACTTCGGTAGCCTCCGCTGTTACGTCCTTCGTGATAACAGCCTCATTCGCGAGGCAGTTGTCGCACGTCTTGTGACATTCGTCTCCGGTGAAGATCTCACCGAAATATTGCAGGACTTGAGTTCTCCGGCAGTCGGTATTGTTCATGCAGAATTGGATGACCTGACGAAGGTTACTGCGTTGCCGCTCCTTCTGTTCCCACGTGCCTTCGCCCTTATCGATGAGCCGATTGATCATCTTCGTGTCGCTATACGCATAGTACAGGACGCAGACCGAGCTTTTACCGTCCCTGCCAGCACGTCCAGTTTCTTGGTAGTAAGACTCGAGCGACTGAGGTAGAGAGTAGTGGATGACGAAGCGAACTGGCAAGAAAACACAAGACCGACAGGGAAAGGGTCAAACCATCGATGTGCCTGAGTGTTTACATGACATTTCGACTCACCATCGCCCTTGTCGATACCCATACCAAATGCGATTGTAGCGACAATGACTTGAAACTTGTTCTCCTGCCAGGCTTCTTGGATGTGCTGACGGTCGTCTTTGCTAAGGCCAGCATGGTAGTGCTGTGCGGTCACCTTGTAGTCCTTGCGAAGTTTCTCGGCCACATCCTCGCAGCTCTTCTTGCTAAGACAATAGATAATCCCGCACTCGCCAGCGTGTTGCGCCGCGATGAACTGATGGATATCGGAGAGGATTGTCTTCGATTTGGGGCGCACCTCGTAATGCAGGTTGGCACGGTTGAATGACTGCGTCAAGATCACGCAGCCTTTAATGCGCAGGTTCGCAATGACGTCGTTCTTGACCATGTTGTTAGCAGTGGCCGTCAGCGCCATGAAAGGCACCCCTGGATACTCGCTCCGCAGCGAGCCGAGCTCCTTGTAGTCTGGCCGGAAGTCATGTCCCCATTGACTGACACAATGCGCTTCGTCGATCACAAATCGGGCGAGGCGCTTGCGATGATGCAGTTCGCGTAGGATGCTTTTGGCGATCCCTGATTTGGACAGCATCTCTGGGGTGACGTACAATAGCTTCGTCTTTGGTTCGAGTTGACGGAGCTCGGAAATTGCGAAATTCCTACTGGCTGCTGACATGGTACCGCTGAAGGACAACGTAGGGACGTCAAGCGCGAGAAGATTCTGCACTTGGTCTTGAATGAGCGAAATGAGGGGCGAAACTACGACAGTGACGCCTCTTGTCGTACCGCTACTGACGACTGCTGGAAGCTGGGCACGGAACAACGGAGATATCAATATTTGTGGCAACACAGGCGTGCTGAGCATCGACGATCTTGGCACACCTTACCTGATAGCATAAGCTCTTTCCACCGCCGGTCGGCATCAAGCAGAAGACGTCCTTGCCGCCGAGCGTCGCATTGATTGCCTCGAGTTGGTTGTGCCGGAAGGCCTGCAGGTGAAAGGTCTGGCGAAGCGCCTTTGCAACGTCCTTCGACCAGGGAAAGTTCATTTGCTCCCTTGCCTTCACAGGCATCTTGTGACGAACCAAAGTTGGCGAACTTCCAGCGGTAAATGAAGCCACTTCCCTTCCACGCTCCAAGTCAGCCGGAGGCGAGAGACGCAGGATCGGCTGCGCCGGTGCCACCGTGGGAGTAAAAACCGTCTTCGGGGCCGGCATAACCTCCTCCACCATATCCTCCTCAAACATACCCTCTCCAGCCAATGATGAGGCGGTTCTGGAAACGGCCTTTGCCACTCCTCCTGTTGACATCGCCGCATCTGCCGCCCGTGTCCCTCCAATTGAAGGAGAGGCAGGAGCAGAGGCAAAGGGTTCGTTCGAAGGCGAACGGGACGATGAGGTTGGGGCGGGAACGTCTGATTGCTCCGAAAGCCCCGCTAGCGCGGACGATGCGGCCGAAGACGAGCGAGCCTTGATCGCCGCTTTGAGCTGCAAAATGCGTTCAGTGAGAAATGCCCTGTGCAAAACAAGATATGGGAGTTTGAAATGGTGAGTATAAGGGATGGCAGAATAAACATTGCGTGGACGAGCAGGAGAGCTCACTTCTGACTTCGGAGATATGCGGGGTCAATCAGAAGCACTGCCGATGGTCCTTCCTCAGCAATCGCCATCAATTTCTCCATGACCTCGTCCTTACTCTCTAGGTTGAAGCGGAGAAGTTCCTTCAGTTGCTCGACGGATTTCTGCTCATGGGAGTAGAGTCAATAAGAAAGAATACTGTCAAGCAGGCCCCATTGTTTAGCGTCACTCTGCCCGCTACGCACTCCTTCCAAATCATCATCAATCGCTTTTTGCTTTCCTCTGCCTACAGCCAATGGAGCAGGTGGCGGTAAGGATATTCTTCCCCTGCCAGCTCCTTCGCTACCTGAGGACGGCTCCACCGTCTTCGTCCGTTTTGCGGGGCTGAAAGGGCCGACGGCCCCGCCAACGGAGTCCTTTTCAGCTTGAGGAGACTGGCGTTTCATCGGCGGCGCAACTAGCCGTACGGGATCCAATTCAGACAAGGCTGTTCGCCCTTGAGTTAGTTCCGTTGAGGTGGGAAAGACAGCAAGTAGAGCAACACAACACCAAGAAGCTCGACGTCAGTGTGGTGCACTCGATATTTGGAAAGACAACGCAGCTTCTCATGGAAGACCATGGAACGCACCCGCCTGAAAGCTCTTCGCAATGCCAAAGTCGTGTTCCTTAGGTCGCCTGAACTTGGAAGGAGTACCTATCTGCCCATCAACGTCAATCGCAGGGATGCCGCTGCTCTCGTCCTTGCGCTTTGGCGGAGCGCGTGCGGACGAAGAGGCCGACACAGTCGCAGAAAGATGCAAGGCGCCGCTTCTAAACTTAAAGCCGCCCTGTGCAATGAAATGAGCCAAGCGGACGTTCAATGTATGCTCATCCAAAATGTGGTGTCAGAGCTGATCTCTACTCACTGGCGTGGGGAGGGCTCCGCTGACGGTGGGAGCGGCAGGAGCCGGAGCCCCACCTGACTGAAGCCGCCTGAGCTGATCAGCAAGGTTGTTTTTGGGCTGGGCCTGCATTTTGCGAAGCGAAAGGAGGCAACCTCCGCGCGCGGCGGTTTGAAGATGCTGATGAAAAGTGCCCGGCTGAAGCCAACGCGAGGATGCGCGCCTCAATGACACGCATCACGTGCGCCGTGTTAACGCGACTGCGGCCCATGAGTACCGCAGCGTTTCTCCACTGCGTTGCCTTCCCTCCGTGCTCCTGATCCGCTCCTAGCCACCTACCTCACTTCGGCCCAAGCCCCTCCTCGTCATGGCCGCCCAGGATCCTTCCTCGGCTTCCACATCTAAACATGTCATTGACGGAGACGTGAGCGGTGACGTATCATCTTTAAGCTCTTCGGGGGCAGCAACATTCGCGTCCTTGGGCGTCAACGAGCAGCTCTGCGAGGCTTGCGCTCAGGTCGGCTTTAAGGCCCCCACGGATATTCAAAAGGAGGCCATACCTTGGGCCCTGCAGGGAAGGGATGTAATCGGACTTGCGCAGACGGGCTCCGGAAAGACGGCGGCGTTTGCGCTGCCGATTCTTCAGGCCCTTTGGGACAACCCGAAACCTCTATTTGCATGTGTTCTTGCTCCGACAAGGTATGGCAGTGCTGTTTTGCATCACAGCGTTTGGCATCGCCGACGGTTGGCTAAGGTCTCTATGTAATATTTGGTCTTCTCCTCGTCAGGGAACTTGCGTACCAAATATCGGAACAATTCGAGGCTCTTGGTTCGACAATTGGGGCGCGGTGCACGGTGATCGTCGGCGGTATGGACATGATGTCCCAGGCCATCGCTCTCTCCAAACGTCCACACGTCGTCGTTGCCACGCCAGGGCGCCTCCAGGATCACCTTGAAAATACTAAGGGCTTCAGCTTGAGGAGCATCAAATACCTGGTAAGTTCTCTGTGGTCTCGACTGTGGGCCGTTCTCCTCTTTTGGTTGTGATGCGAATATTCATATTGTCCTTGGCCTTTATCGGCAGGTCATGGACGAGGCCGACCGCTTGCTCGACATGGACTTTGGCCCTATCATCGACAAGCTATTAAAGGTCCTTCCACGAGAGCGCAATACTTTTTTGTTCTCAGCAACTATGACGACCAAAGTGGCTAAGCTGCAGCGAGCGTCGCTTTCGAATCCTGTAAAGGTGGAGGTGTCGACGAAGTGAGCCAGTCCCTTCCTAACCACGATATTGTATTCTTTTGAACGTTACTTTGCTGACCTTGTCTTTTCTTACTGACGTCCGTGTCTAGATACTCGACGGTCTCCACCCTCCTCCAGTACTATCTTTTCTTCCCGTTCAAGCACAAGGATGCCCATCTCGTTTACCTTGCTAACGAGATGGTTGGCAACTCCATCATCATTTTCACTCGCACCGTCCACGATGCGCAGCGAATATCCATCGTCCTTCGGACGTTGGGATTCCCTGCCATACCACTCCACGGCCAATTGAGCCAGTCGAGCCGGTTGGGCGCCCTGAACAAGTTTAAGAGCGGCGGTCGGAGTATCCTCGTTGCGACGGATGTGGCGAGTCGGTGAGTTTGCCGTCATCGTTTTGCAGGGCCAATCGGTAGATTCGCTGACAGTGTGCGTGGCTACGGTACTCGCATTCCCCTCTCTTTCTTCGCAGAGGTCTCGACATTCCTCTTGTCGACTTGGTCGTGAACTACGACATCCCGACGCACTCAAAGGACTATATCCACCGAGTTGGGCGAACGGCGCGCGCAGGAAGGGCAGGCAAGTCGGTCACGCTGGTCACCCAGTATGACGTCGAGCTCCTGCAACGCATCGAAAGCGTCATCGGCAAGAAGATGGACGAGTTTCCAGTAGATCGAGAAGGAGTGATGTTGTTGAGCGAACGAGTGAGCGAGGCACAACGGGTCGCCGTTGCCGAGCTGAGAGAGAACGGTGTGGGCGGTTCTGGCGCCAATCAGCGGAAGCGAAAGCGGAATCAGGGTGCAATGGGCGACAAGGATGATCAGGATAGGGACGATGACGAAGTTGCGGCAGGTATTCCTCAGAAGGTGAAGAAGAAGGGTGGGAGAACACGCTAGCCTATCGTGCTTGCTAGTCTCCTGTTGGCCTCTTGAGAATGTAACGGCATTCATCACGTTTATGACAACACGAACAAGGTCGTGTGGATGCTTTTCCCCATTTTTTCAAGCAGCTCTCGACAGCAGCGCGGAGAAGCAAACGACTCCTCGTTTCAACGATGTCCAGCCTAGGGCATGTGAGGGCCTCGCGATGGATGGTCAGAATCCTTAAGTACTCAATCCGATGGGGAACGAGGTTGACGAAGAAGCGGACCGGTGACGGGAGAACAGCAGCACCCCCAGCTTGCTTGCTGCCCAAAGTGGACATCCATCTCCATGTCTCATTCAACAAGTCCTTCTTAAACTTGAACTTGTCTTCCTTTTTCTATGCTCGCTCATTGCCCGGCCTTCTTCAGCGATTCTCCAGCGATTCTCCTGGCTTGTCTTTTTTCTTCTTCCTTCTCCCCTTGTCCTCCGCGTTTAGCACTCCTCTCCTCTCCTTTCAAAAGGGCCACCATCGTCTGTCAAACCGCTATCAATGTCTCCAGCGAAACCTTGACCCCACCGCCTCCGCGGCCCTCGCATCGCTCCCGAACGGCAGCTCGAGACAGGACGTTTACGCAGCGGGAGTTAAACTTCGGTTATGTAGACGTTGCCCACGATTAGAAATTAGCGGACGAGTCGGCGACGGCAACGAGATCCGACTGCAGCTACCTTAGAATGGTTGCGTGAGGCAGGCGATCCCCCTTGACAAAACTCACCACTTCCGTCCAGTCTAGACATCCTCCGCTCCACCATATCGACGAGGCTCAAAGGAGGCCTTTTGATCAACTTCAGTCTTAGACGTCAATGGCACAAAGGGCTCGACAATCAAGCGAGCGCGTGATAAACTGGGACAAACTGCAATCGGTGGTCTGCTTCCATGACAGTTCTCCAACACATCTAGGGTGCTGTCCGCGCAGGAGCAGGACGACGATGGCAATGGCGCGCACTCGGCCGACCGGCGCTTCATTGACATATGTAGGGTCATATTGTCCCGACTAGCTCCCCACTTGGGATTGACATATAAGGGGAACGGCACCCGCGTCCATCACTCAAGAGCATACACGAAGGCGGTTCCACAGAACAAAGAGAATCGAGGGATCTCTCCTCGCCCAAACGTGGAGACTTACCTGTTCGTATATCCATTTCGCATCCGCCTTCCAAAGTCCTCAAGCAGTTTACCGTCCAACAGCTCTTTGACCCTGGTTGGATCGCGACTGACACACGTAGCCCCATCTCCACTGGAATAGGCAAATTCCAACTCTCCCCCACTGGGGATACCTGCTGCATCTGTCGGCACGGTCGTCCCTCCGTTGGAAAACGAGCCGAAAGCTCTAGGGTGAATGCCGAGCTCTTCCGCGTTTATATCATTTAATGGGTATCTTGCAGGAGCATTCGGGAGGTCGGGAGGGTTGTGAGTCGGCGGAAGCCGGGTATATGAGCACTTTCCGCCAGAGCTTACCGCTTTCTGGGTTGTATAGAACACGTTCACGGATTTTGTGTGCATAGACGAGAGTCCTTGAAGGTGCAAGAGGTGAAGATGACGAGGATCCAAGCCACCCTTTTTAAGCGCAGTGGCGGAGTTGCCTTCAGAGAACAGGGACGAGATAGGAGGTCCGATAGACACAAGATGTGGGAGATATTGGAGACGCCGAGGGATTCGCGAGTTTTGTCTTATCACAAGGGTAGAAGACGTCTCCGATTGGTCCTGGCCCGAACCGACCTCTTCGGGGCAGTTTGCGTCGAGGCGGACTGTAGCATCATGACATTGAGAACACGTTAGACAGACCAGGCGAGATGAGTTCAACTTAAGAGCCGTTTTCGGGTAGACCTCTTCGGGGTTTTGCGTTGTCAAAATGGCCATTGACCGTCGTTGGATCGTAGTGGTCTTAATGCCTTTGTGCTCGCACCTTCGCATTTTTAGCCTGCAGGATATGGTTGCGGTTGGAAAGGGAAGAGGACGTACGCTGCTACAGCGATTTGCTACAACAATGAGATTGCAGCATAGGAAGCTCGTCGTCACCTACTCCACTCCGACAGGATTTACAGCTCGTCTCTGATCTTCTCTTTAACCTCATGGACTTTATCGGCCGCGTCGCTCGCCATCTCTTCCACGAAGGAAGCCAGGATGTTGGCGCGCCTCTAAAAAACGTTTAACGAGAATTAGGACAGGAATGAGCCCAGGACCATCATAAGTGGCTCAATTTCGACTCAAGACACCACTCGCCTTCAACTCGTCCATCTTCTGACCAGTCAAGGTCTGAGCGCCGCCCTTCGTGTTCTTCTCGATCAGCTTGGTGAGCCTCGCCGACTCCTTTCGCACATAGTCGGATGCGTTGTTAAGCTTGTTCACTGCGAGAAGAGCGGAGAGAGTCATTTTGAGCGTTCTACAATGCAAAGGATCCGTTGTTACTCACTCGCTCTGACATAGTAGGCGGCAGCCTGTTCCGACACGGGCGTGTCCGGCGAGAAGAAAGCGACGTATTGAGTAGCCTCCTCGAGAATGGCAGGTCGGTCAGACTCTGCCGCGTTATAGAACTTGGCAGCAAGGCTATCAAGGGAAGAAATGCGACCCGCCTGGAAATATAATCGTGCTCACATCAGTAAAGAGCATATGTATTCCAGAACTGCAAAGAGGCCAGACACTCTGTGCGACACTTACACGGTCGCTCAACATGCCACCCGGCAGACGGGAAGTGCCGCACTTCTCGTTCAAGAACTGAATGAAATCCTCCTCAGATCGGCCCATCGTGTAATCTTCTGGCTTCTTATCGGATCCCTTCGGGAAAAATTTGATGGTCGGGAAAGATGAGACGCCGTAGGCTCCCGCGATACCCTTGTTCTCGGCAGCATCGGCGTTCATCTGGGCAACCACGCACTGGAAACGAGACAGGGGTGTACCAGATGGTTGAGCACACAGGCTGCCATCGAATAATCATGTATAGAGACCAAAACACCTACGTTGTCATCACGCTCAAAGTCCTTGGCAACGGCTTCATAGATCGGTGCCAGTCTCTTGCAGTGTCCGCACTGCAGAACAAAGTAGAATGGTCGGCTCCACGGCCGCTTCATACGCGACGCCCAAGACCAGGCGTACTCACCCAAGGCTGTTTCGAGGGCGGTGGGAAGGACAACAAGGCGAACGTCAATACTGCCAAATATTTTGGAGACTACATATTACTTACCGCGTAGAACTATGAGTTGAAAACGTGATGGCGGACATGGGAGCCAAGGAAGGTCGAACAACAATTGAGCGTGACGAACAGACAGGTTCGAATTGTAAAGATAAGCGTCGTATGCAGTCTTGTCTCACCTCCACGAGCACGTTCTTGTTCGCATCCTTCACAACCTGGTCGAAGTTGGTCGAGTCCAGTTGAACAGCGACAGGAGGAGGGGGAGGCTTGATGTTACTCTTAACGCCGGACTTCTCGGTGACGCTTAAACCGAAGGACCCAAGACAGATGGCACGCGTGAGCCGGCGAGTGCGGATAAAGGCCGTATACATGAATGCACAAATGGAAAGGGAAGGAGGGCTTACAAGTTTACCAGGGAGTCAAGGTCGCGGGCGGAGTTGTAAGGCTCAGGAGACTTGGATTCTCCAGCCGGGAACCACTTCAAAGCTGGAAGTATAAAACAACGATGGGACACATGAGTAAAGTTGTGCTCCGGTATCCGAATGAACCAGCCTCGATATCCGTCCACTAACTGGGGAAGCCTTGAACTCCATAACGACTGCCGAGACTCTTCGAGTGATCCGCATCAACCTTGGCTGCAAATGACAGACTAGTTAGCCAAACGCTCTATGTGCACTATGAGCAAGCGCTTTGAGCAACCGGGCTCTCACCAATGATGACCTTGTCCTTCGCATGCTCAAAAGCGGAACCCAGCTCCTCGTAGACCGGGGCCAAGTTCTAAATGGCGAGCACAAGCACGATGATGAGCTATGAGATGTCGAACGTCACCGATCCAGGAGCAACAGCACCGCCCACCTTGCAGTGCCCACACCAAGGCGCGAAGAACTGTGGCAGAAGTCGCAATGAGACGAGGACCGATACTGAGCCCCCACTTCGTCTCGATGAGTTTCGACAGCACCTACCTCCACGAGAGCGGGCCTGTCCTTGCCGATGGCGGCGTCGAAGAGCTTCTCGTCGGTGAGGTCGAGCACGTTGCCAGCGGCAGCCAGGGCCACGGAAGAGGCTAAACAGAGCACGGAGAAGAGCCGCATGTCGTTCAGGGGCTTGGAATGTGTGGCTTGTGGGTTTGTTCTTTCAGAAGGACGGGAGGTCGATGTGCTGGTCGCGGCCACGACCACGCTCGCAGACGGTCAAAGGCGGAGGTGAGATCGCAACATCGGATACTCGGTTCGAGAGGTCGGTAAGAAATTATTCCTTGCGCTCCACATAAATACATAGGCCATCGCGGACCAACTTATGTAACAAGCATCGCAGCTTCGTTCGAGATTCTACTTATTCAAAGCACAGTGTAGCCTCCATCCACAAGGAGGTCTACGAAAGGACGTGAAGTCGTTAGATTCAAGCGCACGTCGAAAACGCTGAAGTTGAAGGGACGCACCTGCACCAGTAGTGTAGGTCGAGGCGTCCGACGCAAAGTAGAGGTAAGCCTTAAAAATAGCAGCAAGACGATGACGGCATATCAGCAAATCCATTGGCTAACTGGATAAAGGCGTGCACGAATATGAGCCCTTGTCGCTGGAGCAAACTTGCACTCACACCCTTGAGTTCTCGAGGATCAGCTTCGCGCCCAAGGGGGATGCGCGTGTGCCACTCTTCCTTCGTCTTCTGGTTGACGAAATTGGAGATGGGAGTGATGATATAGCCTGAGAAGAGGTATCGCAGAAGATGTCAGCATGTCACCAGTGCCAGCACCTTCCCGGTCACATGTATTAGCGGAGAACGTGCTCACCAGGCGAGACGCTGTCGTTGTGTTTTTATAAAAACCCAGTAAAGGAATTTCCACGTGCCGACAATGGTAACCAGTGAGCAGATTGCAAGAAGAGCGGCACGAGCGTCTAGCATTGCGTGACTCTAGGTGCGTCCCAAACGAATGCATTAGTGACGCACCTGTTGACGCGGGCAAAGTCCTTCCACTCGATGGCCAGGCTCTTGGCCAGTTGAATGCAAGCCGCTTTGGTCATGTTGTATGTCGCCTGCAGCTGCGGAACGTTGACGACGTGGCCGCTCATTGATGCGGTCTGAGAAGAAGAACGGACGGGAATGAGTGGCCATGACGTCCATGGTCCAAACGGTGTACGAGCAACCGGGACAAAGTAAGGCGAGCGGCTACTAACAATGATCATGTTGCCCTTGCCTTGCTTCTTGAAGATAGCGCCGGCCACCTTTGCAACGTAAACGACTGTCCGATAGGGATGCACGTTAGTTTCACTTGCCGTTTGCCCCTATCACCAACCAAGAATGGAGGTCCACCCACCTCCATCTATGTTCGTCGACGTGACCTGCCACGGTAGGGATGCCGACGAGCAAAATGTCAACTGATACAAAAGCCATAAATCTCGCGCCAACACTCACCTTTTTATAGGCGTCCATGCTCTCGTCGAGCAAAGGCGCCTCGGAAGGAACACCGGCGTTGGCAACGACAATGTCGAGATGGCCAAATTCTTTAACGATGGCGTTGAGCGTGTCCGATACTGTCTGAAAGTTGTTTACTGGAAGTGGTGGACAGGGTAAACCGCTGTTAGTTGGAAGCCCTCGACCGATGTGCCGAAATGACCAATGCTCCCACCGGGGCACTGATATGCCTTGGCCTTGACGCCGTATTTCTGCCGCACCTCATTTGCGTACTCGTTAGTTTTCTTATTGGTGTTGTAAAGCAGCGCAACCTGAAAAAGGATAGAAAATGGCAGTTAAATATATAAGAGGACGTATAATCGCTGTTCGACTGGCCATAAGACGGGAAGCGGTGCTCACATCGGCCCCTGCCTCGGCGAAGGCCTTTGTCACCTCGAGGCCGATGCCGCCACTGGCACCGGTGATGGCGGCGACCTTGCCTTTGAGCGAAAACATCTCGAAGACCGAGTCTGAAAGGGGAGGAGCAGGCTTTCCGGTGGACGTCCTGCACGGTCCAGTCGAGGCGAGGCAGCGAAGCGGGTGAGCGAGGAGGCCGAATACAGTTCAATGCCTGAATGCCGCGAAGATCGATCCAACATCATGTGCAGCTCACATGGTTGAACTTCTGTTCGTCTGGATGCAAGGGAGGACTTGCAGGCGATGCCCAAGCAAACGGCCCCTCAACACTCCTCTCTGCCCGCCTTTATATATTCCACCAGCGAGTAACTGCTGACCACCCGCTTGCGTCCCAATCGGTGATCGGTCCGGGACGGGCCACGTGGCTCGACGGATTACGACGCGCGGCTTTGCTTGCTGACGGCGGTGACGGCGGAGAGACTTCGACGTCATCGGCGACGACGACCACCGATCGATCCTTCCTTTGGTCTACGATTCCACTCCACCGTTCGCAAGTGCAACATGTCAAACGCGGCCGAACAGAGCCCACCGGCGGACGGCTCGCCGGCTGAAGAGGTCAAGGTGTTCAAGGCCCCCTCCGGCGCTTCGTCTTCATACACACCTAGTGAGCACGCCTGTGGCGTCTATCCCTAAAATTACGCAGATGGAAGACCCCCCGGTGCTTTCATTGATTTTGGCGCTGAGTTCAGTCAGGACATTTTGGCGTGGCAACTGCAGATGACCTCCCCGACTCCTTCTATCAGCCAACCGCCGCCGAGCTCAGGGTGGCCGCCGCGTCGGCCAAGAAGTTGAGGGAGAGCGTGCACGATGGGCCGCTCATGACCAGAGCCATGCGCGAGCGCGAGGAGTCTAAAAAGCCCAAGAAGACTTGGCCAACGGTGAGCAGAACGGAATTATGCGATCTTCTCACTTGCACACTCAGCGACGGACGCTTAGACAGGCCACATCGCATTCTTCGCAACTATACTTGGCCCTCCCCAGGCCCGTATTCGCGTTCGCTTTGCCGACCGCTCCCAGATCGAGCGCACTTTCCAATCCACCGAAACCATTTCTGCCATTTACGACTTTGTTCGCCAATCGCTTGACCCCTCTTACACTGAGAAAGCCTTTACGCTTTGTGCGTTCGCCTCTCGCCACGTTACCCCCACATACGACACTTTTCGTCGCAGTTGACCGTTTCCGCCGTCCTTCCTTGTGCTCCAACCAGATCAATCGCCACCTCGTCGGGACTTTCGAGAAAACGATCCGAAAGTGTCGTCCCTCTCGCTCGCCCAGCTCCAGTTTGCACCTTCATCTGTGCTGTCCATCCGCTTCGACGACGAGCGTATGAATCGTACGTGTCCCCGCTCCGTCGACCAGCGCCTGACTGTGACACATGCTAGTGGATGGACAAAGTTGGCTAACCGCTCGCTCCGTCTCGTTTCCAGTCTCCGGCGCGCCTTCCCCGCTCGCTTCCTCGCTACAGGCCAAAGCAGAGGAACTTCCGCCACCGAAGACGTTCGATACCCCTCTCGAAGCCGAATCCCCCGGCGCTGGGACCGAAGGCAAGGAAGGGAGCCGAGAGCCGAGAAAAGTGCTGCCGAAGTGGCTCAAGGGACTTCACAGTAAGGTTCCTTTTCCTTGACACGTGACAGCTTGATAACGACGCCGTGGAGACGTCGTCCAAAGATTGACAAAGTTTTGGTCTGTTCAACGCAGAGAAATGAGATCAAAGCGTCTTTCCGAACTATCCTTTGTCATTTGTATTGGTACCCTTCACACGCTACCCCTTTGCATCGCAATCGATCTTCCGTTCCATTCAATATGGCAATAGTATCATTAAGAGCCGTTCTCATCCGCGGTACTGGAAGAAACATTGCAAACAGGAGAACGAGTTCACACCCTGATCGAAATCAAGAATCGGCTATCGTTCGCTACTCACCACAGAGGCTTTCGGCGCAAAGCGGACCGAATGGCTTCCAGGCAAGTCTTCATAGCTTCTTCTCGCCGGCTGTTGATAGTCAGGCGCGGCTAGCCCATTCCTAGGAGAGTCCTTGGTCGAAACAGAAGTTGAAGTCACAGGCCCTGCCCCGGGGACAGGCATGCTTTGCCGACGTACAGCTCTCCGCCGCTCGCCTCCCAGAGGCGGGGACGTAGGTGTGATCTCGCCAGGAGAGGGTGGTGCGCTTCCTTTCTTCGAGCCATAGTGGACGGCCGAGCACTCATGGCAGCCACACACGGAGGAATGCGGTGGCTCGAGCCGACCAGCGTCAACCAGATGTTGGTTTAGACGGCCCGCGGGACTTCGCGGCCGAAAACGGTCTCCATCAGCAGCGCGGGACGAACTATGGCCCGGTCGCCCTGTCGCACCAAACTCTGACAAGCTGTCCAAACCCCTCGAAGTGCCATACGAGTCGTACCTTGGAGGCTGGTAGAGCGGTCTGCGGTCCCAGTCGCGGTCTTGGTCACGGAAAGCTGGCCGCTCCAGAGGCTGATCTCGATCCGAATCAAAGCGCGAAGAACGACCGTAAGCAGTATCTGAAACGTTGCGCGGCGGAGGTGGTTGATCGTAGTACTCGCGCTGCTGCGGCGAAAGGTTCCGACGTGAATAGGATCCCGGTGAAGACGAAGGGTACGAGGGCAGAGGGGCATATTGTGTAGCGAGATCCGAGACTCGTCGATTCGTGCGAGGAAGATCAGACGGAGGAAAGGCCGTCATGGTCTGCCCAAAGGACGAGCGAGAAGTCAGAGGGGCTGCATCGACAGCAGTAATACTGTAAATGAGCTCACCGCCCGTCTTTGCTCCCACTTCGCTCGCTCCTTCTCTTCCTGGTACCTTGCTCTCATCCTGGCCACGAAGCTTCTCTCGCTCGCCGTGCTCTCCTGGCTGAGCGTCCGAGACAAATCGACCTTCTTGTTGTCGATCGCGGACGAATATGTCATTCGGCCATCCCCCTCGCGCGTCGGGCCCCGCACCAACTCGCCCTGTTCAACAGTGGCTCTCGAAGGGGTGTCAATCTCGTCGCCCGGCGTTCGGGGATCGCGTTCAGTTGTCGGGCGATGGTAATCATCCCTACCGAAGTTGGACCCACTCGCAGCAGGTGCAGGTGACTGTCCCAGAGACCGAGTTGAAGTGCTCGTCTCATGCTCAGCAACTCGATCACGGTCAATCGAGTCGCTATCAGGTTGTTGCGAGCGACTTAGTCGCGGAGATGGGCCTTCTTGAACGGAAGACAGGCGCGACGTCGGTTCCCCTTCCTTGCTGGACAGGCTTTCCGACCAGGGGTGAATGGATTGCAAGCCGTCGCCAGTGTCATTGGTCGGACTTCTGGAAACAGAGTTGTCGGACAGCCGCACTCCGTCGAATTGGAGAGCGGTGCCTCCGAACTGCGAACCGGCCCGCTCATGTTCCGAAAGAGTGGTCGAGTCTTCGGAAGACATACGCGAGACGCCCCCAGTTCCCAAAGGAGAAGACTTGTTGGGGAAGGCAAGGGACGAAGTGTCCGAAACCTTATTAGCTCCTTCGGGGTGGGCACCGGCTTTATCGGAGGTTGGATTTTGTGAAAAGGGAGCAGACTGCGAGGAAAGGGCCTTCTCTTGGCCGTCTTTGGCGTCTTTCGAGTCAACCTTGTCCCTGACTGCTGCTGTGCCCGTGTCGAGCCCGTCCGACCAGACCTCCATCATTGCAGAGAGAGGCTTGGTGGCGGGATTCGCTGATGTGGGAACGCGTGAGAGCGTCTTTCCGGGGGAGGTTGAAGAGGTTAAGGGCAATCGACTGGCTTGCGGCACTGGACTTGCCATCTCCCCACGACTGTCCGACACAGAGCTGTTCCCGGTGGGCTGGCCAGTTGAACTATGAGACGGCTTATCTCCATGTCCCACGGCGGGGGAGCCTTCCGTCCGCGAGTCTGCTCCGGAGGTGGCGTCGGGTCGTGGTTTTTCCATACCACTGGAGTCGAGCACAGGCAATGAAGAAAAGATGCTGGTTGCCAGGCCGGTTGAGCCTTGAGAAGATTGTTGGTGGGATTCAGCGGATGAAGGCGGGCGGTGATTGACACTTTCAGACGGACCTTGTAGCTGAAAAACTCGTAGAGGTTCATCGGATGACCTTGCATTGGATTTTTCGCCGAAGTCTTCGTCTGGAAGTGGCAGAGGCTGGGAGAGCGGCATGCCCTCGGCGGCGAAATTCAGCCACTCATTGACGCTGCCTATGCTTGCCCCCGTCCGTCGGACACTTTCACAACATCGTCGCCATTCCGAGTCCGCTAGCCGGCCTATCGTCGAAGCTAAAACGCGATTGTTGGCAGCTTGTCGAGCGCCTATTGATGTTGAATGGGAAGCTTTGGCGAGGGCAATCTCGGAACTGACACTGGAGAGCGAGGCGACGTATCGCTGAAGAGCGTACCGAGATCGAAAAAAGTGAGGGCGCTTTCTTCGTATCGGAAGTGCACAACAGAATCAGAACTTACCTCGTGAGCCTCAAGCGCATTACGGCTCTTGGTGTTATGGTTCTTCTCGTACGCGACACCTACGGACAAGTATACGTTAGGCAACATCTGAGCGGTGCTGATGAAAGCGAAGTATAGCATTACTAACTGGCTTTCTTGATTTTGTTGTCGAGAGCTTTGATTAAGTCCTCGTGCTGCAAAGGTGTTTATCTTCGCATCAATAACCACGTACCGAAACAAGCGCCTCGAAAAGCCTTTTGCTCACCGCTTTCTCCTCTTTGGCCACCCTTTTGAAATATTTGGTGCAGGCGTCATTCAATGTATCGTACTCCTTCTGGACTGCCTTCGAGTACTTCGTGTCGACGTCTTGGAGTGCGTCGAACAAGGCGGAGCTGGCACTGAGGACATTCGCTGAAGTGAAGCGTGGACAGCCCGATCGTCAGTCACAGACCTAGACCAATTTACGCGTGCGCTGTGGGACATTATGCACTTACTAGGAACTTCCGCGATCCCCTTGGCGCCGGTGATCTCCTTGCAGCTCCTGCTGATCTTCTTCTCCAGTTTGGCGAGGCGAAGATGTAGCTCCCGATACTCATCCAAGTGTCCTAACAGGCCTTCAAGCGCTTTGAGCGACTTGTGTAGTTCTGTGCGGTCCACCATTGCAACTGGCGTCACTGAAGGCTCGCCGGCTTTCCCGTCTCCGTAGACCTGCGTGCCCTCCAGCACCTGTTCACCAGTATACGTGGACGGTGGTTGAGCGTGAGGACTCGGAAAGTACGTGCCTGAGCGACCGGCTATGCCGTCCGACGTGCCGCCAGGAGATGCTGGTCGAGACGATTGAGAAGGACCAGCGAAGGGGAAGGTAGACATCGGGGGCGGTGCCAGAGTACCCTGCGAGAAGGGCTGGGAGGACAGGGTAGTTGGAGGTGGAGGCGGCAAGGGATCCGACGACTGGAAGAAGCCGCCCAGTTTCTTGCGTGAGATCATCGCAGAGTCGAGTTAAGGTGGGTTATCGAGGTAGCGCAGGAATCACTGAGCGAAGGCTCGTGCGAGCGTCACTCGTCGAGGGTCAGAGCGCTCGCTGAACGCGAGGGTATAACGAGTAGGCTGGTATAAAGGCGAGGTCACAGTGAGAACGGGATATGGGTTGCGACGACGGATGGCTTAAGGGAGAGATATGCGGCTCGCCTTGCTCGCGCAGATACATGCGGGCGGCCACGGGCCATGGTCGGCCGCAGCCAGCGCCCCTATCGTGCTGCTGGCTCTAGATAGCACGACCGGCCGTATTTACTGCGCTGATCCTGGCCAGGTAGTAACCTCCTCTAGTTTTGAGACCATTTACGTTTATTAAAAACACGACTACTACTCGTACAGCACTCCTGGATACGGACCTCGGTCATTTGACTCGAGCGGTCCCGATCAAAATGTACAGTGGGGCCAACACCGCGGCGACGAACCTGTGTGATCAACGAGACCTAGCTACGCGGATGCTGGCTGCACCGACGCGACGGAGGGAGGGGAAGTCTTCTTCTTCTTCTTTTTTCGCATAGCTGAGATAGGAAATCAATCGGGATCAGTTCAGCTGCACCGAACAATTGGAAGACTCGAAGCGTAAAGGAGAGGCGACTCCGACGAACTCACCAGAAGCCACTGCACCGCGAACGTTCTCCACAATCTCCCGGCTCTGTTCGAGATACTCGTGATCGTCGAACTTGTGCTTGCGCCTGGCAAGGGCATTACCTGAGCTGGCGCTACCGGACGCGTCGATTCCGGCTCGAGGCTTTGGAGCGATCGGCCGGTCCGCGACCTTGCCGCCGGACGCCTGGCTGCTGCTGCCATCCTGGCCCTCCTGGTCTTCGCCTTCGCTTGGAGATCCAGACCCATCAACCTCGAGCCCATCCCCAGCATCCTCGAGCCGGCTTGCCGCCATAACAAAATCTGTCGAGTTCTTTGGCGTCCGACCAAGCATACGCTCCAGCTTCTCGTACTTGAGCCGTTGTCGTTCTGACATAGCCCGAACCCGGTCCGGTTCCGCCTGTAGATAAGCTGCGAGCCTGTGTAATGTGACAGATCCGAGGTGACATGGGAGAGAACCAGGGTTGAGGAAACGTGCTGAACGAAGACACATCACCGAAAAATGTTCGAATACTCACTTCTTCGCCTCCTTAATCGTGCTCAGGCGCCTACCGTTAAGATCTCTACAAGAGTCGTTGTTCGACGCCTTCTGAGAACTCATCTTACCACCTTGAGCGCGGAGCATGCTACCAAAACCGCCCTTGCCTCCCAGCATTTGGACGCCCAACTGAAGGAAGAGCGTTTCATGGTGACCAGGCGTGAGACTGCAGATGGTCAGATGCGGATCGCCGAGAATGTTGCGCCCAGAAGGCAATGTGAGCTTGAGTGAGTTGGCGGCGGTGGCGGAGAGACGAAGTCGGGAAACGATCAACTCCAGCAGTTCCTTCGCAGTTGTGTGAGGCGGAAGGCCGGCGAAGGACAGGGTGGGGAATGGAGCGAACGAGGAGACGATGACGTTGAAGCCAGCGACCGATGGTTGGCTCATGCGCGTACCGTCACCGAGGACAGTGGGAACCTCAACAGCAGCAAGAGACATCTTTGAGAAATGGACAACGAGGAAGTGTGACAGGGATGGTGGATGGTGGACAACAAATGGACGACAAGGGAGTGGCGCGGATGGTGGTGACTGACTGGCCGGTCTAAGAACGGCGGTGGCGACTTCCGTCCCGCTGCGGCACTGACGCGTCTCTTGGTGATCGGTTCTCGCACTTGCTCCGCTATCACCTACCTACTACCGACTTCCGTCGTCTTCCTTCAAACCACTGCACAGCTCGTTCCTTTCCTCTCTTGTTCCGTTCTCTAGTAAACGATGGTAAGCAAAAGGCTGCCATTATCGTGGATCTGGTGCTTAACTTCCACATCTGACATGCTTACCTGTCCGATCTTTTAGGGTCAAGTGCCTTCCAGCGGTGGTGGCGGTGGGCCCCCGGGTCAGCCGGGCAAGGATAAGGACAAGGTGAATATTCCTCTTCATCTTGGCTTTTGTTGAGGCCATACATGTGCGTACACCTGACGCCTTGCCGTGTGCGTATAACAGAAGGAGCAGCAGAAGAAATGGGAACCGCCTTTGCCGACCCGAGTCGGGAAGAAGAAGAAGCGTGGTCCCGATGCATCAACCAAGCTCCCCGCCATCTATCCCACGACCCGATGCAAGCTGCGGCTGCTCAAGCTTGAGCGCGTCAAGGACCACCTCTTGCTCTCTGAAGAATTTGTCCAAAACCAGGAGCGCCTGAAGGGGGACACGACCGCCGAGAAGGACAACGAGGAGCGCACGAGGGTGGACGACCTCCGTGGCTCGCCCATGGGCGTCGGTACTCTGGAGGAGCTGATTGACGACGAACACGCCATCATTAGCTCCGCCACCGGTCCTGAATACTACGTCTCCATTATGTCTTTCGTTGACAAGGACCTCCTTGAGCCGGGATGCTCTGTCCTCTTGCATCACAAGAACAATGCAATCGTCGGCGTTCTCAGTGACGATGCTGACCCAATGGTCAGCGTCATGAAGGTGGACAAGGCACCGACGGAGAGCTACGCGGATGTAGGAGGTCTCGATGCTCAAATCCAGGAAATCAAGGTGAGAAAAGGCGATTCCTGCTTCGTCAATCTTGGAAGAAAGCAGCTTTTCTGAATATGAACAATCGCTTTTCGACTCGCGGCTTCACAGGAAGCCGTTGAACTCCCACTCACTCATCCAGAGCTTTACGAAGAAATGGGCGTGAAGCCACCCAAGGGCGTGATCCTGTACGGTGCCCCGGGAACGGGCAAGACGCTGTTGGCCAAAGCGGTGGCGAACCAGACCTCTGCAACGTTCTTGCGCATCGTCGGCTCCGAGCTTATTCAGAAATACCTTGGAGACGGTCCCAAACTTGTGCGCGAGTTGTTCCGGGTGGCGGACGAGAATGCACCGAGTATCGTCTTCATCGACGAAATCGATGCGGTCGGCACGAAGCGGTGAGTGATGACCTTTTCCAGGTCTGCTCAAGTTCGCGTGTCCTCACGATGTACCCTGATGCGTTTTGCAGGTATGAGTCAAACTCTGGCGGAGAACGAGAGATCCAGCGTACGCTTTTGGAGCTACTCAACCAGCTGGACGGTTTCGACACGCGCAACGACGTCAAGGTCATCATGGCAACCAACAGGTGAATTGACGACCAGAAGAGGGTTCTTTAGTTCCCCAGGTGAATGCTAACCGATCGAATGCTGGTTTCGTTTCATCTAGGATCGAAACCCTTGACCCGGCTTTGATCCGGCCAGGAAGAATTGACAGAAAGATCGAGTTTACTCTACCGGATGCCAAGACGAAGATGCACATCTTCCGCCTCCAGTGAGTGCGGCCATCTTATCTCCCTTGCGAACGGAATAGTCGCTAATTTTTTACTTCGTTTCCTTCAGCACGAGCCGGATGAGCCTAGCCGACGACGTAGACCTTCAAGAATTTGTTCAAATGAAGGACGATCTAAGCGGCGCGGACATCAAAGGTATGTCGCAGCTGATGCACTCTACCTTCCACACGTCATATAAATTTCTCACCGCTCCGCTGTTGCGTGACATCCTCAGCTCTGACGACAGAAGCCGGATTGCTCGCTCTTCGTGAGAGGCGGATGCGGGTTACTCGTGCCGACTTCCTCACCGCCCGCGAGAAGGTGAGCCATTCTATTTTGGCCATCACCTTCGATTGTCTGAAGCAACTAATCTAGCCTCCTTCCATCCGTTTCCTTTCATCTGCTCAGGTCCTCGATCGGAAGGTACGTCTCACGTCTTTGAAGTCCTGCCGCTCATTCTCCTTACATCTCAGAGCATGTTGTTGACCATTTTCTTTTTTCCGACTCTTATTCCACTTTATTCGCACAGGCTGAAGGCACGCCTGAGGGATTGTATCTGTGATGAATGCTTAAGAGCCTGTCACGGTTCCATTCAGAATGTACATCATAGAACCGAGAGCGGCGAAGCATTTTCGAGCGTGCGATCATCCTGTCCCGTTGTCCATGTTGAGTTCGGTACTGATCTGTACCCGTCAACAGAGTGATACTGTGACCACAGAGAGTCGATCAACCTCTCCTAAACGTCCTTCCGGTGGCCGTCTTCCGTTCCTTTTCTTGGTTCTCAGGTTTGGCGCGGTTCAAGACCTTGAGGAATTCCGACACTCGGAACCGCATGCGCGAGTGAAGGTAGGCCTTGGATGCTATAATCGGAAAGGCAAGGAAGACACAACTCAGCATCACGCGTGCTCCGAAACAGCCAGCTAAACGCTCCTGTGCTCACCTTTAATGTGATAGTGGAAATAGTCGCGGAACAGTTGAATTCGAGAAATGGTGGAGAACGCAATTTCTGGGGTGGAGAAATGGCGGGGGAAGAGTACTGCAACGGATGACAGAGTCGTGAGATTCTTGTCATGGCGAAAGCTAAGCAGCCGTGTTTCTCACCGAAAGTGACGTAGCCTACGTCCTCTCCACTCTTCAGCCCCGGGAGGTGCCTGATCTCCAGAGGAGGCTCTCGGTTGGAAAAGAGCACTTGAGGAGCATTCTGGATAGACGGCTGACGGCGGGCGTCGACGAACTCCTGGTTAAGGTGCACGGTCGTCGCCAACGGGTTAGACAGCCTGTCTGATGACGCTGGCAATTTCTTCTCGTTGAAAAAGAAGTAAACACTGACCTGTAGAAAGACCTTTCCGTAGATGCGGTCAGTTTCCTCCTTGAAGACCGTGGAGAACACTACTGTGACCCTATCCGCTGCAGCCTGGACGTAGATAGCCTCCTCGTCGCGATAGTGGATAGCCATCAGGTCGCCGGAAGGCGGCGCAGTTGAAGAATGAGCGCCCTCTGCCTGCTTCCACGACGCCTCGAGAGACTTTTGTGTGGCGAAAGCTTGCTCGAACGGGGCGGCAAGGGCATTCCGCTTCAGGAGAGCGACAGAGTTGATCAATGCGTCTCGAGCAGCTGCCGAGGGAAAATGGCAGAAGACGAAGCAGCCCTTCAGTGAGGTCCAAAAAAACTCCACGCCCGGTAATTTCCGACCCACCTCCGGCTTCTGGAATGTTTTCAATGGGGAACTCGAGGCTGACCGAATAATCAGGCTCAGCCTCAGCCTTAACCCACTGGCCATACTCCCTCTTGATCACATCCATCGCACCGTACTGCACAAGCTCGGCCCAGCAGCGGATTTCCATGGAAAGCGTGATAGGTCCAGACTTAGACGGCGACCAGAGGTGATAAGCCACGCCATCGAAGTCGGTAAAAGTCTGGTCGACAGAAGAAGGCCTTAAAGGTAATGAAGGCGTGAGCCGTCTGCCACGGTCGCATCGAGCTGCTGATAGGTAAACGGAAGCTCACTTATTAAACTTTTCAGTGAGCACCTCCTTTATAATCACGTTCTGATCCTCGAGTAGAATCATGGCTGGAGAACAGGATATCAATGGACGAACGTAGGCAGAGGTGGTGTCGGGCCAGTCTTGGTGGTGCAGTCGAGCTCCCGCCGGCGTTGGTCGGCGCGTGGGCGATCGGTCGGTTGCCGCAGCCCAACCGCGACGCTTATAGGAAGGTCGACCTCAACAGTCATTCCTCCCGTACAGACATCAGCAACACGACGAGGTATCTGCTCAGACTCTTGCTGCAGGTACTTTCTGACACCATGACATCCTCATCCAACGCCGTGTCGTTGACCCCGCAGCTGATGGTGAGATTCTGGGCACCGTCACTCGCTTTCGGCTCGTTTTTGCTCGCTCGCTGTTCATATCCTCGTCTCGCTTTCTACCAGTCCAGTTTCCGGCCTTCGAAGGTCTTTAAAGACAAATTGGAAGCGGGAAAGTGCTTCACTTCCTTTAGCTTCGATGACTCTGGAACAAACTGTGTCACAGCAGGCGAGGATGAAAACCTGCAGCTTTTCAGTTGTCGAACAGGACGGTGAGCTTCACCACGCAAGATTCTGGGTAAAAGAGCTCCTTTCGCTGATCCACGCACTGTATCTTTTGAAATCTAGGCACCAAAAGACTCTTGCCAGCAAGAAGTACGGAGCAGACTTGGCGCGATTTACACACAAAAACTCTGCGGTTATCTACGCATCTCGGAAGGCAGATGGTGCGTGAGTCTCGTCTTCGTCCGAGCCTCGGGGGCGCATTTAAGGCGCCGATCATGGCTCGAGGATAAGCTGAACAAAGGATGGGACCGTCGTTCGCTATCGGGTCTTTTTCACGTAGATACTATCCGGTATCTCTCGACTCATGACAACCAGTATCTCCAGTACTTCAGAGGTCACAAAAAGAAGTGAGCGTGCCTGGCTCTTTTAGTTGCCAAACTTGTTATGACCTATCTAAGGCTTTCTCGCTTTGACACCGCTCAGAGTCGTCTCTTTGGAAATGTCGCCCGTGGACGACACATTTCTATCGGCCGCCGTGGACGATACCATTCGCGTGTGGGACCTGCGGACGGACAAGTGCCAGGTGAGCCGCCGGCGTAGCCCTTGACTAAGAACGATGCCTTAGGAACCGACGAATGCGTAGACACGTTCGGGATCATCACTGAAAACCGTGATTCCTTACCAAATACGTACTTTAGGGCGCATTGAAGATAATGGGACATCCAGTTGTGGCCTACGACCAGGCGGGACTGATCTTTGCCGTTGCGATCAGCGAGCGGCCGGCTATTCTGCTCTATGACATCAAGCAGTACGAGAAGGTTAGTTGTCGGAGCGGCGGACAAATCGAAGAATGACAGACAGTTTACGGTCTATGTTCCGATATCATGCTACAGGAACCGTTTGCTACGTTTCACTTTGACGACGACGCATGGCTTTCGCAAATATCGTTCCCCCCTCGGCCGCCTATTTTCACTTCTTTATCCTTCTCCAACGATGGTGCCTTTCTCCTCGTTGGCACTGCCGGCGACGCACACTACTTGCTTGACGCCTATTCAGGTGTGATGCGGAGGCGCTTGGTGGGCCACAAGGGGCTTGGACAGTTCGACAACGTGACTGGTTCACCAGGGTTCAGTGGCCAAGAAGTGACATGGAGCCCAGATGGGAAATGGGTCCTCTCTGGTCAGATTATGGTCTTCTGTCTGTATGGAAAGTCTCACGCTGATCCTCTCCTCGGTTGGCTCGACTTGCTCCAGGTTCCGCGGACGGGAATGTCGTCGCATGGGACGTTTCCAAAGCAGGTCAGCACGCGTCAGACATTACCCTGCACCCAGCAGGGATCCTGGAGGGCCACGACGACGCCAGCAGGGTGGTAGCATTCAACCCCAAAACGGCGATGTTTGCGACAGCTGGGAAACACCTCGCTTTCTGGCTCCCAGAGCCGCCAAAACCGGACGACGAAGAAGCGTGATCGCCGGCGCTCAAAGAACTGGTCAGACAAGGTGGTACAGCATGAAAAGATAAACGTCACTCTTCACTCTTCGAGTGTGCATTCCAAATGACGAAGTGGACTGCGCGCTAACATCTCCTATCCTTTCGAGAGCCTAAATAAAAACTAGGTCCAACGAAGATGTTCTTCTTTACGAGGAAACTGTTATCACCCGAAGCATGTATGTTAATGCTGTATGTAGATCTTGGCCTTGGCCTTGGCCGCCTGGTGGGTGCCGTCGGACCTTCCGGATGAGCGAAGGATGGATGGATGGATGGAGGGCCACTCATGGCTTGGCCTTGGCCGCCGGGTAGGTGCCGTCGGACCTTCTGGACCTGGTTATGGGGTTTGCCGTCGGCCGTTAGGAGTGAGCGAGCATGCGCGGGCGAGCGAGCGATGTTGGATGGCCCCTGTATGGCAAGGAATGTACATACGTACGTCGTCCGTACCCAGGACGCTTGAGGACGGCCACTCATCAGTGGGATCCTGTCCCGTCCCGTCTTGTCCAGCCGGCAGGCCGGTATTACAATCAAATGCCCAGTTGGCCGATTGGTCATCTGCCCTTTTTTGTCCACCATACCGAGACCCATCAGAGGCATACGTTCGCCCAGCCGCCCCAGCGCTCCGGCGATGAGTGCGAGAAGCTGTTCCCTCACGCCAAGCACTATAGGACTTTGGACGAGGTGCTCGCGGATAAGGATGTTGACGTGGTCGTCATTACCAGCATGTAAGCGTTGAATGGCATCTGCCTGTGCCTTTCAGTGCTAGCAGACCTCTGACACGCTGCATCGACACACTGGCAGCCCTGACACTCGTTTCCCCTTCGCCAAGGCGACGCTGGAAGAGGGCAAGCATGGTAAGCGAGGAGGCCTTCGTTTCTTCCTTCGCGCTGTGTTCGCGCACTGACAAGTTTTCTGCTGTCCTGCCGTGCAGTCATCGATCGTAGAGAAAGAAGCTTTTCACTGCTTGCTCGTCGGAAGCTGAGAAGCTCTGCAAGCTCGCGCAAGACAAGAATCTCGTCCTCGCCGTCTACCAGAGTGAGTCGATCCCACTTATCCAGACCGGACGCTGCGGACCCATCCGAGGCATAGGTTCGTCCAGATCCTTCTATTCCAAGAACAAAGACACTCGACTTCCGTCGAACAGTCTCTTAGGAGGAAGACGTTCCCATGATATCCTTCTTCACTGGAAACATTCATGAATATAAAACCGCAGCATTCCATGAGCCAGCAAGCTCGACCCAAACCTTTCCAATATCCTAACCCTCAAAAAAAATTTGTCCCATGTCTGCCTACATCATAAATACGGGAAACAATGTTAAGTACGGCTCACTTTTTTTTTCGCTAATTTTCCAACCATGATAGGTTTTTTCTGTTGAGGTAGGTTTTTTCTGTTAAGTATACGATTTGTCAACTGACGGGTGTCGCAACTCTCTCTATTTGTTTCGCGTCTTGTGATCGAAGGCGAAATTTGGCAGATTTAAGGCTCGTTTGGTGTTTTTCGCGTCGCGTGATCGAAGGCGAAATTCGATAGATTTACGGCTCGTTTGGCGAAGGTTTCGAAGGCTTCTCACCTAATTCACGAATTGTTCTTCGTGCTACGTTAAATTCTCTCTTGACAATGTGCCAACTTCACAGTTGAACATGTGTTCAGTGGTGTGTGTGTTCTAGAGTTTGGATTGAATTTTGAGGATGCCGTATTCGTAGATTCTTGAGTGCGGTAGCTTTTGTATATCACACGTGTTCAGATGACCTCTTTTTGACTGAATCCGAGCGATATACCCTTGGAAAGGACTGTCAACGTAATGAGATGACGTTGTTAATGCGCTTAAAAATTTACCGTGTCTCAAGAATCCCTCAGTTTTCAAGGTTCATAGGTGGTGGGCTGATCTCTGCTCGTTCACCGGCCTGCTGGCATCAATCCGCATTCATTTGATGGTTAGGTGGTATTCCAAAGGAAGAGTCTGCTAAGTTCTTGTCTTCGGAATGTCTAGTCAAGCAGTCTATAGCTAGCTGCCTTTCTTTCCCTGGTGTCCAGCTGCGATGCAACTCACTATGGAGCTGCGGTCGCGGCGAACTCCGTTATTGAGGAAGCGAGCGACCTGCGACGGTAGTAGCACTCCTCTCTGCGCGCCGTAGTCGACTCTTCCGCACCTATTACCGCAGTTACCTGACTGCGGTAATGGAGAGGCACGGGGCCCCTATCCTAACGGTGTGAAGTGACTCGATCACTTTGGCCACGTGGCCGACCCCGTGGGAATCGCCTGTAAGGAGTCATCTCACCCGTCGCCGGGCGCTCGTCTTGGAGGAACCACCTTTGCACACTACTTTATTCTGTTACATGGCGAACGGGCTCGTGTGGAGCAAGCAGAGAAAAGATGTTCGGAAATGGTAGCGGCACCGGCAGTGAGGTCAGACCTCCACCAGCTCACCATCCGCATCGATCATCCTGTCGTGTACCAAGCAATCATCTCTGCATCCAACCAGCACAGTCGGCTTTCATGCGAGGCCATTTACATTGTCGCTTGGCGACCATTGGTCCATCTGCGACCTTTTCTCTTTCACCTCATCTCCTCATGTCCTCATCTCCGGGCTTTCGCCCGTTTTGGCCTGCCCCTCCCCCTCCTCGTCACCCTCTCCTTCTTCGTCTTCCCTTTCCCTTCGCCTTCCACTATATCCTCCCCCAAGCAGTCATCGAGCGTGTTATTTGCGCCCTGTTCCGCCGCCACCGTTTCTTCCTTCAACGCCGCCATCTCTTCCACCTTTGTCCCACCAGCCCCGCCGCCTCCTTCCTCCGACTCTTTTCCGGCCCGTCCATATTGCGTTGCCAAGCCTTAGCAAGGCCCTTTGCATACTACCTTATTCTGTCACGGCAGCAAGCTTCGTCCGACGACGACGAATCTGCGATAGATATCCACACCCTCCACCGATCACATGACCTAGCCTACATGGCCGGTCCGTTTGGCCCACTGCTTGTCGGGCCTGAGGTTCCTGATAGCCTGCTCAGCCTTGAAGCTGGTCTCTATAGGCTCAGACCGAACATGGCAATGGAGGAGCAAGATGAACTGATGCTTACGCCATTCTTTCCTTCCCTTTCCCCTCACTTTCTCCTCCCACTCGCGGTCCGCTTTGGTTGATCTCCGCGATCGCACCCCAATCAGGCCGTCCCCATGGGTTTTGAGGATCCCTTGACTGACTGCTGACTACTGGGTTACAAGCTGTCTGGCCTTGAGTGCTGATTTGGTCCATCCAGCCTTTCGATTTGGAACCGGGCACTACGCCTCCCTTTAGTCGGCTCTGCAATCTGTCGGAACGGGAACTCGAAGCTCTCCGCGTCTGGCTCGACAAAAACCCGCGCATTCATCCGCCCCTCGAAGTCATCCGCAGGTGCTCCAATCCTTTTCGTCATAGCGTCGACTGCCACAGACTCAACTCGATTACCAAGGAGAATCGACTTGCGCTTTCGCTCATTTCCGACACGCTGGATCGACTCCGTGGCGCCAAAATCTTCACGTCCTTGGACCTCCGTGATCCTACACCCCATCCGGATCAAGGACGGAGACGAATGGACGACTGCCTTTCGCACGAAGTACGGACATTTCGAATTGGTCGTCATGCCTTTCGGTCTTACTAACGCTCCCGCGACGTTCCAAGAACACGAGCCCCAGATCGAAGGGCATCAGTATCTCTCGGTTCAACTGCGCTGGGTCACATCTAACTTGGGTCACGAATCGGTTCTCGTGACAGCGATACTCGACAATGGCTCGCAGGGCGACTTCATCAACGAAGCCCTCGTTCGACGGTGCGACATCCCCACTCTCGAACTCAGTCAGCCTCGCGACATCTCGGCCGTCAACGGCGAATAACTCAACACCCGGCAACCCGCTACGCCTCGCTTTCTCTCGCAGTTGGACCACACCTCGAACGACATACGTTCACGGTCACGAACCTTGGAGTGCTCTTCCCTCCGTCCTCACCATCTATACCCACCCGTCCTGCCGACGTCCCCTCCCCCTCCATCGCCTCCTCCCTCCACATCCCCCGAGCGCCAGCTTCCCCCGGCGCCTTGTCCTCCCCTCCCTCATATCACCCTCCCCATCCACCGCCCACCTCGCCCAGCCCACCCACCTTTCCCCATCCCTCCTCCCCCGCGCTCGCCGCCCCGTCACCGTCGCCCTATCTTGACCCGGCCATACACACGTACGCCATCGCCCACCCGTCCCCGCCCGTTCTTCTCGCCACCCATCCTCATCCACCTCGATCACGACCAGCACGACTTTTGCACGCTCGCCCTTTGCCTCCGAACCCCCTCTCCTCTCCTCACCATCGCCCTCGTCCTCGTCCACCCGCCACCCTCTGTCTCCTTTCGTCTTCCTGGCTATCTCGCGTTTCGGCCAGCACACCTCCCTCGCAGCGGCCTTTTCCTTCGCCTCCGAGCCAGTCTCGCCAGTCAGCCAGCCAGTCAGCTAGTCACTCACTCAGTCAGGCTGTCGACGGTGTCGTCGTCGTCGTCCTCGGCGCCGCTCAACACGAGCATTCCCCCTCGTCGCTGGGCCCCACGCTCATCGTCGTCTGCGTTGAGGCATCCCTGACCAGTCTCCATCTCGCCCTCTTCTTCTTCCTCCTTCTTTTCCCTTCGCTCCCCCTTTCGCTCTCCGCTCCCTTCTTCCTCACTTAGGCTGGACGTCGTCTGAGTGGCGGGGCAAAGGTAAAATAAAATAAAAAAGATAACGACGCAAGGTCGTCGTCGTCGTCGCTCGCTGGCACCGACCGACCGACGTCAACGTCACACGGCCCTCGTACTTGCGTCGTCGTCCTCCTCATCTCCCTCCTCGTCACCCTTCAGTCCGACTTGGCGGACAGTCGCCGAGCGCAGGGCCGTGCCGTGCGGTGCCCCTCCACGACACCTAATCGGGACGTTGTCCACAGCTAGCTCGGCTCGGCGCGGGCCATGCAGGGGCAGTTCAGGTCAAGTCAGGTCAGGTCGGGTGAGATCAGGCCAGATCAGGCGCTCATCGTCACCGACGATAAGTTGAACAAGCGGGGTGAGTCTCTTCTCCCTCGTTGCCGCCGTTCGTAGACGCACCCACCCGCATCTGCCCACGTCATGTCCGCCCGCCTCCATCTCCATCTCCATCTCCACACTCTCGGACGCGTCGCGTCGGACCCGGAGCGATTTGAGCTCTTAATGGGGAAAAAACCGCAGACAGCTCGCGTTGACCACGACCCCGCTCTCGCTTTCCTTCATATTTGCCTTTTTCGTCTTTTCCTCCTTCTCTCTTCTTGGCATGCCCATCCACGCCGCCCCTCTTCGTCTCGTCTCGTCTAGCATCGCACCGGCATCGCATCGCATCGACCCTTTGTTCTCGCTTGAGCCATCTCCCTCACCCGGATGTCGGCACCTCAGCCTCGTTCCCCACCTTGGATATCGCACTCTTCTCCGCCACAGCGCAGAGGGTCTGTTCGCCCACGGCATTCTCCCCTAGCGTCGAGTCGAGGTGGACGCAAGAGCAAGGGGGCACGAGTAGGCTGGAAGCCAGCAAGCAAGGGTAGCAAGGTTCGAGGCAAAAGGATACAAGACGAGACGAGGCGAGGGACTAGGTGAGGTCAAGGCGAAGGCGAGAGCAAGGCGAAGGCGAGAGCAAGGCGAGGGAAGACAAGATGAGGGCAAGACAAGAGGGCCGAGGTAGGATGTGCCGTCAGGATGGGATAGGGGATGAGATATCGGATATCCAGCCTACTCGTGTCCCCTTGCTCTTGCGTCCACCTCGACTGGCCGCTCCCGGACGCACTCACGCTTGCACTCGACTTGCTGCCGTTACACTCTAATCAATCACCTCCAGCGAGTGACCTTTCCTGGCCAACATGGCTACATCACAGGTATCATCCCGCCTCTCTAGCAAGCGTCATCAAGCTGGACGGTTTGCTTCATTTAGCGGAGCATCGACGCCTTCGACTTTCCGTAACCAGAGTCCACGTGAATGGATGCAAGACGTTGATTTTCTTTTGCCGCCGTTTGTTCTCGTCAACTCGTTGATTGGCGACCATGCCTGCAGGTGCTCACCTCTCGCCCAACGTTGCTTAGTGTCTGACAGTGAACGTCTCTCTCCGCAGTAATGCGTCAGTCAGCCAGTCTGTGGATCAAACAAGTTTGCCAATCAAGCCAGCTGAGCCTCGGCCAGGCCAAAGTAAGCTCTTTCCCTCCCTCCTCCCCTCGTCGTTCCACCCCTCTGTCCGCCAGTCTTCACAGTCTCCTTCCTCGCCGTCCAGGCCAAGCCTTGAGTCGCCTTCTAATGAATTCATCGTCGTTTGTGATGGCGCGGAGACATGGCGCGACGGACAATAGGACATGTGCGCATATGACAAGAGTTCGAACACGGCAAGAAGTGACTTGTCTCCAGCCCGCACGCCGCTCAAATCCAGTCACCACGCTTAGACCGCCCGCTTGTTCTCGCCTTTCTCGGCCTCCTCGAGGAACTGCTTGATGAAAGCTTCCTCGTCGCTGTGAATCGCACAGAAGCGAAGAGCACGAGATACAACAGTCAGTTCGTTTGGCCATATATTGAGATATGACGTTCTGGCCCAGCACGTATGCCGACGTATCCGAAGGCACCGGGGCACTGTTGTTAAGGACGCCGCGCCGACCACGTAGCCGTTGAGGCGCGTGCCTGCCGAACAACAAGATAGCGACCCACGGCGAGCGCAAGTACGCAGTCCCACTCTGCAAAACTGAGCAGAGATGACCAGGCAGCCACCACATCGCGCCTGGAGCACGTCCGCTCCCCGGCGATGCATCGGACAAGCAAATCACCCCACCACCGCGAGCGTATCGTCTCGTCCTCCAAACAAGCCGACAAAAGTCACCTCCATCATTGACATCGTCACCGCCATCATCCCGTCATCGTAACTGATTGGTGGACTCACCTAGACGACGCGTTGAGCGGCGGAGAGGGCTTGGAAGCCTTGGCGTCGGCAGAGCTATCCTTCTTGTCGGACGAGCCTCCGCGGGTGGCCGCCCAGGCGATGAGGCCCGTAGTGCCAAAGGTGGCCAAGGCGAGCTGTGGAGGCGAACATGCACAGGAAGGAAGCCGAACATACCGGTGAGATCGGCAAGGTCGAGATTTTCGAGTGGAAGAAAAAGGGAGAGTATCAAGCGGAGGGCGAAATGGTTAAGTACGGAAGCCCTGTACGATCGATTGGCAGGAGCGTGAAGAATAGGCGGGAAGGAAAGAGAGAAAGTAGGGCAAAGAAAACAAAAACACTGACGTGCTCGTTGAGGACCTTCCTGCCGGCGATGACGTACGACATGTTGGCTGTTTCAGAAAAGGACGAGAAAAGAGCAAGTGTCAGACGCATGGGAGATGAGATATAATATATATCTTAGCTCAAGCCGAGACAAAGACAGGGCGGGACGAGCAGAGAAGGACTGGTAAGACTAGTAACGGAGATGGTTATGGCCTCACATGATCGGAAGGACCTACAGGTCATCCGAGAGAGCAGCAAGAAAGAGGGTAGTCAGCATTGACTGATCCAAAAGTGCACAGGGACGGCCATCTGGCCTTGCTTGAGCTGAGCAAAGCAGAGAGTGATTAGGGACACTCACAAATCGGAAAGATGAAGAAGGATAACCGATGGTGTGTCGTGAAGGCGAGATCAAGCGAGCGGTTCTTCCACACGGCTCGCCGGTCGTCGCCGCACCCGCCTGAACGGCGATGGGCACGTGTGCGGCGTGCGAGAGCGTGCGAGACAATAGGTCACGTGCAATTTGGAATGTACGACATGCGACGGGCACCTCCCTCGGCACTCTCCATTTCTGCATCTCCGACAGCTCTTATGGGAATGCATTCCAATTAAATGGTGAGCATCGGTTCGTAGCTACCTCGTTTTCGAGTTCCTCCTTCGCCGCAAGGATCGGCCCTGTTGTTCCTTGGCTTCTGCGAGAACATCACACTCCGGGGAAGGTCGAGTTAGATGTCCCCGACGTCAGGCGGGAGGCGCCTATCTCCGTCCGAGTTTGGCGCTCTCGGCCGAGAGTCACGGCGAGATCGGCCACGAGTGGGTTTATGGTGGAAGGAAAGGATGCAAAATGTCAGTTACGTACAAATATTGTATCTCGTCGTCGTCGTCGTCTTCGACCCCAGCCAGAGGCGAACATCCTCTTCATCCTCTTCATCGTCGTCTTCGACCCAGCTAGAGACGGAAGACCTCCTGCACCGGCAGTCTTCGCGGATCCTCCTCCCACATGGCAACGCACGCTGTCCTCCGTCTGGACGGCGTAGATCAGCCGCACGCTCAGGTCTGGTTTCCGCTGGCCGAGTACGCCACCGATTCGAGGCTCGTACGACATGCCAACTTGAGCCGGCCTGTCACCCACCTGTACCCCGGGTCTTTGTCCAAGAACCGTGAGGGCTGGGGCCCCTTCTCCCCGTTCAGAGACTTGAACTTGACGCCTTGCTTCGAGGACGCTGTGCTCGTCGTCGCCCCAATCCTCGTTTTTGCCTTCACTGGTAAGTAACGGCGCGGGAGTTTTAGACCACTTTCCGAAGGCGGTATTCCGCTCTGTGACACGTCGTTCACGAGTGCCTGTCTTCTTTAGCGGCCATCCGTCTTGCGCATCTTTCCCGCCGTGACAAGATTGCGCTGCCAGCTTCAAGCCAACGTCTTCTGGTCGCCAAGCTGTCCATCCTCTTTTGCCTCGTTATCGTTGCTGCTCTTGATGTCTCGCTGTCCTTTGAGTTTTCCAGGGGCGGCGTTTTCAATGACGGACATTTCTGGACGACCGTCGTGACCTTCCTCGGTTTCGGCGTCGCTGCCGTGCTGCACTACCGCGAACATTCGAGGCCCAACCTACGTAGCCCCTCGGCCTCGTCCATTCTCCTCCTCTTCTGGCTGGCGTACATCATCGGATCGTTGGTCCGCCTTCGCACCTCCTTGTCCATTCCGACTCCCTTGCGAAAGCGTTGGGCTTCGTTTGCTCTGCAAGTCGCCGAACTTGGCCTCACCGTCCTCGTTTTCGCCATTGAGTGCTACGGCCCTGGCGACCTCACCAAACGGCCGCGGAAGAAACCCCTCGCCGGCCGACGGACCAATGGGTATGGAGCTATCCCGAATGCCACGAGCGAGGACGAGGAGGATGGAACCTCCTCTGACGAAGAGGAGGAGGAGAAGCCATGCCCGATCACCAGAGCGAACATCTTTTCGCGTAAGTTCATCATCACGAGCCTCTCGCCCTTGCCTCTAAAGCTAGGACGGCAGCCATCACTAGTCTAATTTCCGCATTTTCCTGTCCCCAGGCATCACGTTTTCTTGGATGAATCCGCTCATGAAGGTCGGTTCTTGGTCTTCTGAAGTCAACCTCGCTGCTCTCTGTTTCTGACATCGACCTTTCTATCTCGTAGCTCGGAAGTTCAAAATTTGTGACTGAAGACGACCTCTGGTCCCTCCCTCCTGGCGAGGACACTGAAGAATTGCGCGAGAGGCTCGGGAAAGAGTGGGCAAAGGAACAGGCGAAGGCTAAAAAGAAGAACGGGCGCTACCAGCCTAAGCTATGGATGGCATTGGCGAAGGCTTTCGGTGGTCCTTACTTCTTGGCGGTGAGAAGCAGTTTAATCTGCCTCACTCATAATTCAGCTTACCGGGTTAGGATTGCCCTAATCATCGCACGTATCTCGTTCTGCAGGGACTGTTCAAGGCATGCCAAGACAGTCTTGCTTTCGTTCAGCCTCAACTTCTTCGTCGCCTGCTCACTTTTGTCGAATCCTATCGCACTCCGAATCCCGAGAGGCCCCTGCACGGGTATGTTGTCGCCATCAGCATATTCGTTGTCGCACTCGCGCAGACTGCTTTCTTGCATCAGGTGAGGAGAGACGACTGTATTGTGCTTCATCCATGGACGTATCGTCGCGGGCGATAGATTGGTGCTGAACAGTATTTTTTTTCCCTCCTTCAGTACTTCCACTTGGCCTTCTTGACAGGCCAAAAGATCCGTGCGGCTCTGGTCGGTACCATTTTCCGCAAGTCACTTCGGCTTTCTGCAGAAGAAAGGAACAAGCGAGCGACAGGAGACATTGTTAACCTTATGTCTGTCGAGTAAGTGATTTTTCTGAGCTCGCTGAAGAAGTATCAGCTTTTGGCTTGACGCTTACGTTCACTTTGTTATTTGAACCAGCGCCACCCGGCTCCAGGTGGGTGTAGCAGGCTCTTCTCCAGGTCCGGAGATTGAGCGTCGACATCTACTGACGTTTTTTCCACCGTGATCGTCGCTTATCTCGAAACGTACCATTTGTTGAACTTCCTCTTTGCAGGATCTCTGCGCTTATGGACATATCGCGTGGAGCGGCCTCTTTCAGATGACTCTCGCCTTCGTCAGCCTGTACCGTCTCCTCGGTTGGCAAGCGTTCGTTGGCGTCGCGATCATGTTTGTTTCTCTTCCCATCAACACGGCGGTGGCAAACTATCAGAAGAAGCTGCAGCAGGAGCAAATGAAGAATAAAGGTAAAATCTTTATCTCTGTCCGGAACAACTTCTTGTTTGCTCATGAATCCTCTTTTTCCGTCAGACGCGCGCACTCGTCTCATGAACGAAATTCTGACTAACATCAAATCTATCAAGCTGTTTGGCTGGGAAAATTCGTTCACCGCCAAGTTGCTCCGCGTGCGCAACGATCAGGAGCTCGTCATGCTTCGCAAGGTGAGAACGGAGGCGTCAATGCAATTGGATTCCCGCTTACCGGTCTTTTCTTACTTGTGCGGACCAATAGATGGGCATTGTCTCGTCGTGTGCAAACTTCCTCTGGACAGTTATCCCTTTCTTCGTCTCATTCGCCACCTTTGCGACATTCGTGTTCACCAGCGATGTGCCCTTGACCTCGGATATCATCTTCCCTGCTATCGCGCTTTTCTCCCTTTTGCAATTCCCTCTGGCGATGTGAGTCCAAAATATCGCCCAACTCACCTGATGAGGATTTGGCATCTGACCGCGACTATGCTTCGTGAATTTCAGGTTTGCGAACGTGATCTCTTCGATCATCGAGGTGAGAAACTTAGGTTTCCTTTTCGCATGGACTCAGAAACTGACATGAGGTTCATTTCTCGCAACTAGGCTTCTGTGGCAGCGACTCGCCTGTCCGATTTCTTGGATGCCCGAGAGCTAGACGCGCAGGCTCGCCTCGTCGTACATCCTACCCATGTCATGTCTCCCTCAATTGCTGGTTCACTTGCTCCATCGCTCTTGCCTTCGCCGGTCGCGTCTGGGGCGTCGACGCCGTTGCGAGAGGAGGCGAATGGCCAGGGTGAGGAAGTGGTTACCATTCGGAATGGCGAGTTCAAATGGGCTGCGAATCAGCCCACGCCAACCCTGCAGAACATTAACCTGAGCGTCAGGAAAGGCGAGCTCTTGGCAGTTCTTGGTCGTGTCGGTGACGGAAAGGTGAACAGCGAATTTTGTCATCCATTCCACGAGCGTTCTTTTCTCAGGAGTGTTTTCTATTTTTTCTTTATACCTGCAGACTTCTCTTCTCTCCGCTATTCTTGGGGAGATGGTTCGCGTCGAAGGGGAGGTCGTAGTGCGCGGCCGCATCGCGTATTTCAGGTGAGATCTATGTTTAGATACAACGCTCGAGTATTTTTGCTCACAAACTCTGAGTATCTTACCGTACGCAGCCAATCGCCATGGGTCCTGGGAGCTTCCATCAAGGGTAGGTGTTCTCGTTGCAAAAGGTTACGAACAGACGTCTGACGCAAATTTCCTATGGGTCCAGACAATATCCTCTTTGGTCACAAGTACGATGAACGCTTCTATAAGAAAGTCCTTTTTGCATGCGCTCTCGAGCCTGACCTGGCGATCCTCCCCGACGGGGATCGTACTGAAGGTGAGCAGCGCTTGCTCCGTGCTTATGTGAATACGTGAAACTGGTACTTACCATGTACATTCGTTCGTTATCCAGTTGGAGAAAAAGGTGTTAGCCTGAGTGGTGGTCAGAAGGCTCGTGTGGCTCTTGCAAGGGCGGTGTACTCCAGGGCCGACATCTACCTTCTGGACGATCCGCTTGCCGCCGTCGATGCCCACGTCGGCGCCCAGTGAGTGAATCCTTCCTTTTTATCCTACGCGAACTGGTGTAGTGACGACCAAATCCTTTTCCAGTATTTTCCGACATGTCATTGGCCCTCGTGGCTTGCTTCACTCCAAGGCCAGAATCTTGACGACAAACTCTGTCTCTATCCTGTCCAAGGTGGATCAGATCATATATGTTCGGCGAGGGATAATCCTGGATGAACGCGGCACATACCGAGACGTCATGGCGATGAACGGTGAAGTTGCCCGTCTCATCTACAACCTCGGACGACAGGCCGCTGTGGACAAGGAAGGCGAATATGAGGACACCGACGCGACAACGATCGTCGACGACGAAGATCGAACTACTATACCTGCCGACTACGTTGACGAAGCTGCTGCCGGCACCAACAAGAAAGAGAGACGACTCAGTATGACGAACATGCATACAGCCACTATGCTAAGCATCGGCGCGACAAAGCGTGAGATGCGTCGGCAGATGCGCGAGTCTACGCGGCCGAAGGAGAAGAGCGAGCAGGGCCGCGTTCAGAGGGAAGTCTATCTGAAGTATATTGAGGCGTGTTCAAAGATCGGGGTGAGGACAAGCCTTCCCCAGCATAGTGGACGTTGGCCGGTGTTCATCTGTTTATTTGCTCTCTGGACAGGTCATTTTCTATCTCCTGTGCGTCGCCCTAACCCAAGCGGCATCCATCGGCGCCAATGTCGTACTTAAGTTTTGGGGACAAAGGAACGCTCAAACAGGCGGTGATCCTCGAGACATCAAATTCTACTTGCCGCTCTACTTTTCCCTAGGGTTTGGCTCATCGCTGTTAATGGTGAACTTGCATATGCTGGCTGGCATCCTCGTCTTTCATTACTTAAACGTCGTTCTGAGCCCTTCACTTACCGTCTATCGCCATTGCAGGTTATCACGAGCATCCTCCTCTACGTCGTAATTGTCCTCAAGAGCGCACGAAGAATTCATGACACCGTCAGTCGCAGGTCTCGTTCAGATAAACTTATGAGAAGTCATGTATTGATTCAGCTCCAAGTTCTCTCACACAGATGTTCAAGGCCGTACTCAGAGCCCCTCTTCAGTACTTCGAATCTACTCCCGTTGGTCAGATACTCAACGTGTTCTCTCGCGATGTGAGGGCATGCTTTTCCTCCTTTACTTTCTCTTATCGGGTCTCGATCTCATGATTTCTCCTTGTGTCTCCGTGTCACCAGATCTACACAGTCGATGAAGTCCTTGCACGCGTTTTCAGCGGATTTTTCAGGACTGTAAGTGACTGCCTTCATCTGTTACAAACGACGCACTTCTAAATGTCCCCATTGTTTTCAATTTCAGGTGGCTATCGTGTCGGGTGTTCTGGCAATCATCGTCATTTCAACGCCCTTATTCCTTCTGGCGATCATACCTTTGTTCTTTGCCTATCGTATGATCCTTACGTGAGTGTCAGATCTCACGTCTGAGCACTCTGTCTCCTGATGCTGACCCGTCATCTTGCCTGCGCCTCCCAGATACTACCTCCGAACTTCGCGCGAGCTGAAGCGTCTCGGTGAGTACACCATTAAGCGCGATCCTCGAACTCTATTTCGCAGTGATGTCAACAGCCGTTTTTTCGTTATTTTAGATGCCGTCAGTAGGGCGCCAGTCTTCAGGTGAGCACACTCTAGGCCGATACGATAGAAAGAAAACGGTCTCGCCCCTGCCAGTGTTGTCATTAGCTCACAAATCGTGAATGTGCTATCTATAGTTGGTTCCAAGAGAGTCTGGGCGGTCTGAGTTCTATCAGGGCATACGAGCAAGAAGGTCGATTCATTGCAATCAGCGATGCTCGAGTCGATCGTAATCAGCAAGCCTATTTCCCTGCGATTGCCTGCAATCGTTGGCTAGCGGTCCGGTGAGTGAACAGGGCGTAGACACCAGCGTGCGCGACGATGTGTTTATTTATACCTTACTACATTATATGGCCCTTGTGTGGTCCTTAAACAGCGTGGAATTTTTGGGAAGCTGCGTCATCTTCCTGGCGGCCCTACTGTCCGTCTTCTCCTTGACTCATTCCGGTAACATAGATGCCGGGCTGGTCGGCCTCATGATGAGTCAAGCGCTGTCCACGACTCAAGCCCTCAATTGGCTTGTTCGCTCCGCTAGCGAGGTGAAAGCGACTGCAGTCTATCGCATCCTTTGGCGTTTTATCTGATCGATTTTGCCTTTCTGGACAGGTGGAGCAAAATATCGTTAGCGTTGAGCGGTGCATCAGCTACACCAATGTCGAGCCCGAAGCACCTTATGAACTCCCCGATCATTCACCACCAGCAAACTGGCCCGACAAGGGCAAGGTCGAGCTTGTGTGAGTGCACATCATCCCTTCCAATGCAAGGCGACTTTAGCGCGCCCATCGTCAGTTAAGACGACCAATGCAGTTAGCTCACATAGATATTCATACCTGTCTAGTCATTACTCGACTAGGTATCGTGCGGATCTCGACTTGGTCCTCAAGGATATTCATGCTGAATTTTTGCCGGGTGAAAGAATTGGAGTAGTCGGTCGCACGGGTGCTGGAAAGAGCTCTGTGAGACCAACTCCACTGTCACGTCTCTGGCATCTGACGCAATGTGGTAAAGTCAAGTCGGACGCTGACAGGCTGTGTATCTCGTCGGTTGGACAGCTCACGTTGGCCCTGTTCCGCATTATCGAGCCAGCAGAAGGTGAGGAGCACTTAAGGTGTGGATCTTTCAATGAGTTTCGCTGATACTGTCCAATCGAGCAGGCACCATCAAGATTGACAACCTGGACATCACCAACATGGGGCTTCGAGATCTGCGGACGCGACTGTCCATCGTTCCTCAAGACGCTCAACTTTGGCAAGTGAGTCGTGCGAATCGCTAAATCAGTTCGCCGTAGTCTTATTTTTCGCGTCTGCACCTGATCTGTGAAGGGGACTCTACGGGAAAACCTGGACCCGACCGGTTCGTCTGACGATGCTGCCCTGTGGAGGGCTCTGGAGACCGCCAAGCTCAAAGACTACTTCGTGTCAGTTGAAGGTGGCCTCGACTACCAGCTAAGTGAAGCCGGAAGCAAGTGAGTCCGCTTGCATTTTAAGGTCTGGGTGGAGGCGGGTTTGCGCGCTGACATTCTCGTACTCCCAACGTAGCTTGTCTTCCGGACAACGTCAGCTCGTATCCATTGCGCGAGCACTTCTCCGAGAAACAAAGATTTTGGTTCTGGACGAGGCCACTTCAGCCATCGATCTGGAGACCGACGAGGAAATCCAGAAGATCGTTCGAGAGCAGTTCAGGGATAGGACGACGTTCACAATTGCACATCGGCTAGTGAGTCCGTCGCCGGGCGTGTCTCGTCGACAGAGGTCGGTGTGCTGACCAAACTTTCGTCTACTCAGAACACAATTCTCGACTACGATCGCATTCTCGTCCTCAGCCAAGGACGGGTAGTTGAGTTGGACAAACCAGATGTGTTGCTCAGCAGGAAGGTGAGTAGATATACAGGTAACGTGATGATCATTGACTTACCCACTTGCCTGTATGCGGTGTTCCGCCTTTGCTCTCGCAGGATTCGGCCTTCCGGAGTATGGCGCTCGAAGCAGGAATAGTCAAGTAGTGAGGGGAAAGTAGCTTATTAACGACTATGCCATGCGAAGGTTGTCCCCTCGGGTGCAATAACCGTTCAGGTTCCAAGAAGGTCGCTCTAATGTTCCGCACGGATAGCACTACATGTAGATACGTGCTCTAGTAGCCCAGCTCCGCTCGACGCAAGGCCTTACTCTTCTGGCGAAGGTCCTTCCTCCATTCAGGTGTCAGGTTCCATCCCTCTTTGCTGCTTTTGGGATCTGGCTTTTGACCGCCGAGCCATTGCACAAGACCATCAACTGATGCGGTCGAATTTTAAAAATCGGTTAGTCCAGATCGGCAGGGGTAGTTTGTTGAGGCGCGTAACGAAGGCGCACTCACTGTACGCAAAGTCGGCGGGCCAACCGAGGTTGTGGTATTGGAGACCAGAAAGACTTTCTACGTCCGGACCCTCTCCCTCGTCAAGTTTTGCGCTAAGATCCCATCGACGAGGATCACTTTGCAAGAGTTTTCTCGGCCGTGGGGGTGGGGCCGGTGTCTCTCCGCTCCAGACACTAGCGACAACGCGCGCCTGAGCTTGAGTGAGCGGGAAAGGGACGATAATGTTGGCTGGTAGACGATGTCGATCGTCAAGTGTCAGCCAAATCGCCCCGATCAAAACGAAAGAGAGAAAATTGTTGCGCACGAGAGCCCAAGATTGCGAGAGAGCTGTCGCCCGCGTAAAACAGCTGCCAATCGTCAAGATTGTGTAGTCGAGACGCTCCTCCCTCCGGTTTCGGAGATGGGACGGTGCTGGTGAGTCCGCTCGTGAACGGCGCATGCAACGACTCTATGAGCAAGGGCTTGCTCAGAAAAGGCTCGACTGTTTGATCCACTGGAAATGGCAACCCAAGGTCATCAATATCGCGGAGACTGGTAGCCTGACGAGCTAGACACGACACTCACAGAAAGGCATGTCGAACAGGAACCCTGCGGAACAAAAAACAGCTCGACTATAAGTAACGCTCAATAGGGACGGACGGTCCGTACTTCCAATTTTCCGTGTTAATGGCTAAAAGCGGGTTGCTTACCAGTGCCAAACACAAGGACATCCACGTCACGCAGAATGGTGCCATCGACAAAATGAATGACTCCTTTGCTATTCTCCGCGTCCGGCTCATCTATCTTGCTGATGGGAGGCAGGACGTGAATGCGCTTAGTCCATTCGGGGCTGTCCGGGTTTCTAGGGTCGTAGTCCAGTATCGGTGCGGAACGAACGCTCTGATAGACCTTCACAGGAGGCTCTGAGGAGCTCGCGCGTGCTGACCATTCTGAGGAGCCCTCAAAGGACCTCGCCAGCTTTCCCACCAATTCTCGACACACGTCGCTTCCGGATGATGCGTTGCCGACTACGAGGACGGTCTGAACGAGCAAGGAGACGAACGAGGAACGGCGAACAGGCGTCAGACTCATTTCTCACCACTTGAAATTAGCTCTGATAAAGTAAGCATTCACCTTTCCGGAGAAGATAAGCGGCGTCCGGTAGAAGGACGTATGGAGGACTTCACCCCTAAAGCGATCGAGTCCTTCGACCATTGGGAGACTACCCTTATTGCATCGTCCGTTAGAAACCTTCAAGGAACAGGGACAAAGATATCAGCATAAACGACAATGCAGAACAAACGACAATGCAGAACAGGCGGGCGATCATGACTCACGACAACGCAATCGAACTCTTCGCTGCGAACTTCTGGGGTACCAGAAGTGCTCGAGAACTGAATGCGCCATCTAGAAGGTTCGGCACTTTTGGACACCCTTTCCAAGCGACGAACTAGTGTGTCGAAAAGAATGTGACGCTCGAGATCTTGTTCTCGGGCAAAGCGGTGAAGATACTCATTCACGGTTTCTAAACAAACCAAAAGGTATGAATGAGGGGTGATATGAACATGTCCACCTTGCGTTATTAGCGCCGTTCTGATGATCTTTTCGGTAGCTCACTCACCTCTGGTAGGGAAGGTGGCGGTGTCGGGCGGAAATGGGAAATCCCTGTAAGACATAAGAGCCTGAGAAAAGAGGTCGAAGCCAAGCGAGGCTTAATTCAAGCTCGGTGGGCAACAGAAGAATGGGCCGCCCTCACCGAGGGAATGTTTGTCCGCAGGCCCTCGTACATAGCTGACGCGAAGCAGCCCTGAGGCTGAGAAGGATCCTGCACAAAGGCCTTTCCCTGCGAGTCACACATGATCTCGCATTTCCCGGGCTCTTCGTAATTCCATACACCCCCAACTTGGCTGCGTCGCTCGAACACGGTGACCCGGAAACCTGGTGGGGACGCACGGTCTCCGTTAAGAATATGCCCAGTCGCCTCTTCTCGAGTTAACTGGTACTCAAGACGAAGGCAGCTCACCCTTCTCGAGGAGCTGCTGAAGAGCAGCCAGCCCAGCCGAACCGGCCCCAATGACGGCGACTTTTCCACCCAGCGGCTTGGTCATGTTCACGGGAGACGAATGCAGCTTTGGGGCCAGACGGCCTCGGCTTCCTCCTTAAAGAGCGAACTGACCTTCCTTTCATGGAGAAGAAGGCACCTCCAGAAGCACGCCATCTGACTGCGGTCGGTCGTCGGCGCACGTGGTCGGCGCACTTGAGCTGGCTCGACCGGGGGCAGCTCATCTGATCTTTGCTTCGAATGGCTGCAATGACCGCGACGCACGACCCCTTCGCTAGCAACGTCGAGCTTCCGCTCTCGCCGGCGGAGCCGTCGTACGTAGAAGCTGATGAGGAGGACACCTCGCGCCCTAAGCAGCAGGCACCCGCTGAGGCGAAGCCGAGCACACAGTACAACCCCAGCACCTTGTCCGGTAACCTCGGATCAGCTCCTCGTGGAGGGCAGGTAAGCAGAAAGGCTACCGAATTAAGGAGATGCATACGGACATAGTCACCGTCTGGTCAGATGGTTGATGAGCGTGGACGCAATCGACTTCTTTCAAGGCTCGCAACTTCGGTCCCTCGACAGCGACTTTCGCTGGCACCCGGGCGGAGACGGTCAGTCCAGCAGAGCACCCATGTCAATCAGGAAAGAGCAAAAAGAGCACGCTTAGTGACTAAGGCCTATGCTTATTTTGGCCTTCAGAGGTACACAGGAGTGGATACCCTCGATGAGCCTCTTACAGAGACAATCGTGAGATGACTTCTTCAATCGCGCTCGAGGCATTCTTGGTGACATTGCAATTGCAGGTGTGCTCAACTTGTTTCTTTGCCCTATGTGCATAGCGTCGCGATGTGCGCGCGATATACTCGAAGACCGTCCTCGTTCTGTGGCCGTCACAACACGCCAATGCAGTTCTTCGCGATTGGGACCTTTGGGGCCCTCTTGTGTTCGTCTTGACGCTGGCCATCCTACTCAGCTTTAATGTGAGATCCTCGGCCGTTGATTTATCGCGTGGCAGAGCAACACTGACTTCCCTGACCACTGCTCCTATTTCTGCACATTAGGCCTCTCCAGAACAAGCACTGCCGATTTTCACCAGCGTGTTCTCTATTGTATGGGTAAGTTTCAGCCCGGTGGGGTGGGCCTCTGCAATGAAATGTCGCTGATCTTTCCTCACTCTTCGTCGTCCAGCTCGGTTCTATTGTCGTCACCATGAATGCCAAGCTACTGGGCGGAAAACTGTGCGCATTTTTGTTGCCAACGGACGGCCGACAACCGTCTGTATCTTCAGCTTACCGGTCATCCCTTCTCCCCACCCCTTTCAGCTCGTTCTTCCAATCCCTCTCAGCTTTGGGGTATTGTCTAGCGCCCATTGTGGCGGCCTCCTTGGTCTCCGTCTTTGTTCGATCGATTATTGTTCGGTGAGTATTGAGTGGTCCTGTCTTGGTTCGCATCACTGTGAGAACAAGCTAACTCAGTCCTGCGATGGTCGCAGCGTCCCCGTCTGCCTCGGTTCCTTCGTATGGTCTCTCTGGGCTGCGACTAAGTTTGTGGGTTCGAGCTCTCTGCAGCAAGACCGTGTCCTTCTGGCAGTCTATCCCCTTTTCCTATTCTACTTCATCTTGTCCTGGTATACTCTCGTTCAAAAGTGAAGGGAAGGCGACTTTCACCCTTCAACAGCCCTCAACGGAGTTCTGTACATTCCAATTCCGTCGGAGGCGTACATACAACGACATTGCAGCAGCCGCTGCAAATCGAACCCGTCGTTCAAGGCTCGTCGTCACAGCGCGAGCGACGAGAACAATTGCGGCATTTCGCTAGCTGGTGCAAAGTCTGGCAGAAGCAGCTGCTGAACCGACTCCCCATTTTCGACCATCTTCCCTGGCTGCCGTCGAGCCGGGTTGTTGTCCGTAAGAATGAGCGTACAGCCGTAGCACAACTGTTGTCGTAGATCGACATCGTCCGCCGCATCGCGTACCGTCTCTGGGAGCGTTTCTGAACCAGGTGGAGGAGCAGATCGACTTGAGATAGTGATGTTGGCTTTCCAATCTTGCGCCCCAGCTTTTGACGGCCTATACCGCAAACGCGAGTCGGGTGGGCTCATTATGTTAGCGCTACTCCTTTCAAACTTGCTGATACAAGGGGTTCTTACATTCCACAGAGAGGGCAAGCTCCGCAGCCATCCCAATATGGTATATTGGCCTGCGACGACAGCTTGTAACCATCCGAATGTGGCGAAGAAGGCGATTCAGATGCACCTTGAGGATCATGGACAAGCTTCGACCCGGTGCGAGCAATTGTGGCCACGGTGGACGCTTGCTCTCGCTCAAGGGCGACGACGAAACCTTGCCAGGAAACCAGTCAATGTCAGTCGCATACCCAGAGACGTCCATGGTCGTTATAATGATACATACTTTCCGAGAGTCGACCCAAACTGGCCTTGGCTGCCGCAGCTGTGGTGAAGGCCCGCGATGGCAACCATTGAAGGCCCTCAAGGCGGTTGAAGAACGCCACTTCCTTGGCCAGCATAGAACTGGCCGGGCGAATAACCGAAAGATCTGCGGAGAAAGATTAGGGAGAAAGCAATTATATAATCATCCTCGCGACCGCCACCTTCCTTGCATGAGCTAAAGATTCCGAAAATAGAGCACACCGTCCAGCTGGATAGCATTTGACAGCTCCACAGCCACTTGGCCACCTCTTCCTTTGCCCATCCGATCAAATATGCTGGCTGCAAGGTTGGTGCTTGTATCGCCGAGGAGAAGAGTAGAGCACCCCCGCCGACGTGCTGTGAGTTCTAACAGGCGCCTGAGCAGGATTCGGTGAAGGTCCTCGACGGCGGTCAATGAGGAAGACCGGGATATGGAGGCGAAGAGCTGACGGAGCAGCTCTTCAGAATTAGTCTGCACTGACTGCCTTGTCAGGGTCATCGTCATGCCTGTAGTCAATGTCGACACTGCTTCAGCGCCATCATAGTCATGAGGCCCAGACATGCGCACGTACCTTCCTCGCGGGAGCAACGTTCAGCCGCAAGTGCCGTCCTATGGGCCTCAGTTCCATCGGCCCTCCTATGAAATACGTCTTCAAGCTTGACTGCCACAAGCGGAAGTCCCTCTGCCTCCACAATCGCTCGAACCTCATCCGTGCGATCAACGGCCTGAAAGAGAGCACATCTCGACATGAGGTGAATCTTCTCAATGTGAAATGGGTTTCTTTATTGAGATCAAACGCACCCCTGGAATTACCGCGCTATCGTCCACGAAAACAACCTCTACGCTGGCGAAATTCTGCACGGGCGCATTAGGTCGAAGGTAGTGCTTGATCCCATGCAAGACCGAGCTATCAAAGACCAAAAAAAGGCGAAAACCCAAAAGCGGTCTTAGCTTGGGGTCATTGGGCTCGATGCGGGGTGGGTCTCACCGGGATGAAGGGCCTCCGGAGAAGGCTATCATAACCTTCCGATCCCGCGCCACCGTGCGGACGATATCCATCTGCTTCCTGAATTTGTTCCGCCAACTGTGGACGAAACAGGGTCTGTAGAGAAGTGGGCGTCGTTCAGACACATGAGCGGTGATCCGCCCGTTCTTGATGGAGCAAACCGTTGACAGCTTACGAGCAGTACGCCACATGTCGGACAACGATGGAAGGCTTGGCCGCTTTACACCGGATGCACGACTTGAGACGACTCTTTGTCCGTCCTGAAACGGCAGACATTCAGGCACCACGTCAATCAATTGGCCAGGACTTGCACAAGAATGGGGTGGTGACAATCCCAGTGCGCACCAGCAATCGTGTTATCACTTGACTCCTTTCCGTTACAGCCAGACATCTTCGAGGTTGCGAAGAGTCAAGCTGCCGACGCCGCTCGCGGCGGTCAAATCCCATGAGAACGTCTGCCGGCCGCAGTCAAGTCCCTACGCGATCGAGTTGCGTGTTGATTAACGCGTCCTCATCGTCCGCCTATCCACATCGGTTCTCTCCAAGCATTGGAATGGAGCTACGAGCGCAAAGATGAAGAAGTCTTCAAGCATGCCTGGACCTGATCCCGGGGATTCAAGTCTCGCGTCCGGTCTTCGAACGCAGGTGGGCCATCGCTTTCTCCTTTGTCTGTCTTTCCGTGGTATCGTACCTGCGCGTCTAATTGGACATCGCCGTTGTCCAGCAATGGTCGTACACCCCACTCAATGATGTCAGGGATGGCATGATTTGCAATGTTGTGGGGGTGGTAGAGCGTTGCTCTAGTGTCAGCAGAACTTCAACTGGTGGTAAGTTTGGATTCCCTCTCTCCCTTCTGACTCTCCACGCCCAGCAGCTGATTGCTTGGGAAGCTTGTCTACAGACTCCAAGATAACAGTTTTCATGGTCGACCCATCGCTGCCGAACGGGCAAGCTCTTTCAAATAACCTGTTTTCCGCGTCTGAAACACTCCTTCCGAAGCCATCAGCTGGCGATGTGCTTCTTTTGCGGCGCCTTCATGTAAGGACGGTTAGCCTATACCTCTCTTCTGGTCGATTAAACCGTGCTGGACACCTCACGCGGCTCCTTATTAACAGATCCAGCGCTTCAACGGCAAAGTGGCCGGTACAGGCAAACGTGACGTATTTTCCTGGGCACTGTTCTATCCGGGCAAGCGACAGGTCGTCTTGTCAGGAGACAAAGGCAAAATCGATGGCATCGAGGCCAATTACTTGTCGAAGCTGGCGAAGTGGTATGGCTCTAGCAACGCGGATACTCAAAGCCCCTCGTGTCGCGTTAAGACCATCAGCAAAACTGGACCGGAAATGTATTTTGACTGCGTCACAGAGGTCAGCCCATGGCAATCACTAACTGGCTCCTTGGACTTGCATTGACGGTTGCTATGGATTGGATCGGTGGGCGCACAGATCATAAAAGTTTTCCCGCAGGACTTTACAACGAGTCTCTACGTTACCGACTACACCACGAACAAGCTGCTCTTCGAACACCGCGATGCTGTTGGTGCTGCCGGTGTTCGAGGCCAGCGGGTGCTGCAGATCACTCTCTACGACCATACTGACAAAGAAGAGGCTGCGCTTCAGGAGGGAAAGTTTGTCTACCTTCGGAACGTCCATACTCGGCGAGCAGGCAGCGACTGCATGGAGGCTCGAATGCATGGGGATCGGGAGGGGAAAGTACGAGTGAGGAAGCTCAGAGCTGGCGATCCTATACTCAAGCCTTTATTACAGTGAGCAGGTTTTTGCGCTGGTGCATTTGCAGGTGAAACCGGCACTGACTTTTGGGTCTTGCAGGCGACGTGAGGCGTATTTTTCCGAGGAATATTCTGAAGGGCACAACTCAACAACAGTTCAGGCAGCGGTTCAAGCAGCGGTTCAACAACCAGCGAAAGCCGCTTCGGCTCCGTCACCTGCGCTAGATCCTAGAGTCTCTTCGCCTGTTACGATCTGCAAGCACGTCCATATCCCTCCTACACCGATCGCGAAGGTCAAGGCCAGTACTCGCGCCGTCGCGAGATACCGGGTTCGGGGTCAGGTAGTCGACTATCTGCCTCGCTTGACGGATCAATTTGTTGTTTCAGTCTGCCAAGGATGTCGGTTACAGTGAGCGTTTCTCCCACATCGTCTGGTGATCGTCTGGAGACGTTGTTCTCAAAGCTGTTCTTTGCCAGGTTGAGGGACGGCCGGCGCTTTTGCACATCGTGCACGGACGGCGACAGCTCGAAAGTTCGTCAAGTCTTCCGATTTGCAATCCTTCTTTGCGACGAGGCGGGCGATTGTTTGCCTATATTGTGCTATGACGACGCAGCGGTGAGCGATAGAGGACGTTTTGGGGTCAAAGGGCGACTACTGAGCAGTCTCCTCCTCGCCTAACACACGTCCTACAGGATGCCTTCCTTTATCCTCTTTCTGCTGCTGACGTGCAGACCTCCAATGCCGGCCCATCCCGTCTTCGCAACCGCCTGGAACCCCTGCTCGGCTATCTGTGGAAAGCCGGCCGTGAGCAGCGCGAAGATGTGGATCCTCCAATGGTGGACCTAAGCATCGAAAGCTATGAAACCCTTTCTTCTGATGGACGAGATCTGGAGCGAAAGTACCGTCTGTTCGATACGCGTTTGAACTAAGGATGCAGATCCAAGTCTTTACTCTCCTTGCGCATTGTGTTCCCACTGGCGTAAATTCGGACGCCATACACATGATGAGACCAAATAGGCATTATGAGCACAACCAAGAGTCTACACCAGGGGTCCCATCTCCTTCGTATCGAGACATACGCGATCGTCGCATAGCTTACAGACAGTCTCAACACTCAGCCACCTTCCTAGAGGGACTGTCGACCAAACACAGCCATAGTAATCGTCGGAGGACGTATAGCCGTGTCATTCTTCTCGTAGTCTTCTCTACCGTTATACTCGTCGTGCCTTGCACGGAAGTGAGCACAGAGCTGAGAGGGACGTGCATACGGAAAGCGAAAGTGTTCTATTCCATGACCTTCCCAAAAGAGAGGGAGGGAATGGGGCACCTTACGACGCATGCTCAACGCATGTGACTAAGCGTCTAGCCGCACAAGCTAACTACAGGGGAGGGTGGGCGGGAAAACAAAGAGAAACGCTCTCAGAGACGGAGACTGGCGGTTCGTCGTGTGTGGAAGAAAGGGAGAGAGGGAGACAAGGAGTAGCAGTGGCGAGATATGTAGTAGAACAGCCCGACGCATATCATCACATATTCGTCCGCAATTGGCCTCTTGCCTACTTAGCTTCACGCTGGCGGTCCGTCAAGGCATTGATTGAGTGGAAAGGCGTCCGTCTGCGTGCGGCAAAGATGGGAGGACGGGGCGAGCTCAAGCCGAAGGCGTGCAAGTTCGCCACAGGCTCAGGGAGCCAACGTTCGCTTCTAGATCTAGCTCATTCCCGGCGGGGAACGGGTATCTATGGGTAGAGAAATAAAAATACACGCAGAACCGTTTTGATGGTTGTGCTCCTCCCCCGACATTGCGTCCTGCTTGATCATTCGTGCTATCTTAATGATCGATCATTTTCGCTTGCCCTTCTTCGAAGCACCACTCCGTCCGCCCGGCGCCGCTAGAGCGTGCCCGGTTTCCCTGATGTGCACATGAAGCCGGGTGCGAGAGTCGAACAGAGCGCCGCACACATTGCAAGTCTCCTTATCTCCCTTGGCCTTTTCCGCCTCTTCCGCCGCCGCCTTTTTTGCAGCTTCCCTCGCCCGTCGCTTATTCCGTTTCGACACCGTCGGCGCGTCCTCAGTAGCCTTAGGTGGTGGTACATTGTCGGACTCGCCTGCACAAGACGATAAGAGCATGCGTAGGCGTGTGAGACTCCGTCATCAACGGTCGACGCCCGCTAACAAGGGCGCTCACCTGGAGTCAGCCCCCCGCTACCCTCCGACAGAGTGGTGTGAGCCAGAATGTCCATCACCGCTTCATCGTCCCCAGAGTTAGGCATTCTGCTCTTTTTCTTCTTCTTGTCCTTCTTCTTCTTCGGCTTCGCGGAAGGCATCGCATCGAGGTCATCGCCATCCCCCTCGATATCGGATCCTTGTCCCATCCCGTCATCGGAGAAGTCAGAAAGAACCATTTCCCGGATGTCTTCCGAAAGAGCGATGTCATTCGGATCGCGTTCTCGAGATCGACGGTCACTTCGCTCCTCCTCCGCGGGCGCAAACGACTCGCCGCCCCCGCGACCACCTTCAAAGATGGCCTCGTCACCAGATGTGCCTCCGAGACCTAGATCATCGTGCTCTTTGCGCATTTCCTTCTGGAGCCTGTGAGACGAGGTGCCAAGCCCGGTTAGCTTTCAACCCCTTGGGTCGCGATCATCGATTTCATATAGAAAGAAAAGCAGCAGCGACTCACCTCTTGACATTCTTGACGTGCCTCTTCGACCGTTCATGATTCTCCCACGCTTGTGGAGATTTGAACCTCTTGTCGCAAGCCCAGCAGGTCAAGTCGTCGTCCTCCCCATCGAACACCCCGTCTTCCGCGCCCATCAGCTCGTCTCCATCCATCTCGTCCTCGTCCTCCAATTCATTAGCTCCCGACCCCCCTCCTTCGTCGTCAGAGCCGCTTACGTCGTACCCTTCCTCCTCCTCTCGGACTTTCTGCCATTCCTGCTCCTTGTAATTCCGAATAGCTTCCTCCCTCTCCCGCTGCCTCTCCTCAGTTGCTCTCCGCCTGGCATCCGCCATCGCCGCAGATGAAGACGGTCCCGAAGTTTGCGCGGCCTGAAAAGACTTGAAGCGAGGATCACGCTTGCGGATGAACTGCGCGAGAGAGCGAACGACGTCATTGTACTCTCGCCTGGCCGCATCGCGAGCTCGCTTGTTATCTTTCTCCATGAGCCTGCGAGAATGGCGATCATTGGTCAATAAATGAAGGCGCGGCGATGGGCAATGACAATCAGCGAAACTCACCTTTTCACACGCCGGTCCGGAGCGTCATTGAGACGATGCTCGTCCTTCCAAGCGAAACACTTGCGCGTCGCGAAGTTCATCCAAGCGCTGTAAAAGTCCCTCACTGGGACTTGATGATCTGCAACGGCCTCCGCATATGGCGTATGCGAGTAGCCGAAGCTGGGGTAGGAAGGGGCTGCGTCTTTGTAAGGCGGGTCAGAAGGATAGGCGGTCGCAGACACCTCCTCTTGGGCGAGGCGCTCAAACAGACGACGGTAGGTACCGAAAAAGGATGAGTCTGAATCGCCAGCGAGGCGCGCCGGGGATGAGAGCGAGGGGTCAAAGAACTTCATGATCTGATGCGTCGTGAGACCGGGGCCGCTAGAAGGCCGAGGTCCATCCGCTGCCCTTCCCGTGCGAACCGATTCAAAGAGGGCTTCGTCGTCTTCATCTTCTCCTTCTGTATGATACGGGGATCCCGGAAGGAAAGAGGTGGATCCGGCTTTAGAATCGCACACGTCCGCTCTGCCGACGCTGCACCCAAACCCTGCTCACCGCCTCTGAGGATAGAATCTCTATGCTGATCATACCACGCGCGCTCTTGCTCATCGGATAGAACTGAGAACGCATTCTGCAGCTGAGCGAAGATCTTTGTAGCCTCTTCCACATTGTCGGGATTCTTGTCAGGGTGATGAATCTGGCAATGTGAAACGAACGGGATTGCGATTGAGCAGGTTACCTTGCCAAGACGGAGGCCCAGACGCATTAGCTCCACTCGAGTCTGTTGCACTTACGAGTGCCTTCTTCCTATATGCCTTCTTGATCTCCTCGCTCGTAGCGTCGACGCTGACGTCGAGAAGAGCGTAGTAATCGACAGGCCCTTCCCCATCTTGTCCTACCCCTTCGCGCCCGCTCGCAGATTGCGAAGCACCCATCGTCCGCGCGCAATCTCTCCGGTGCTCGACCCGTGCAAACCGTACAAACTGGCGTTGCCACCGACGAAGACGATGTCCGAGGATGCGTGTGAATGGATGTGTCACGGTGTGGCCAATTCCCCGTTTCCGACCTGGAGAAATATTACTGCGGTAACGCCTAGGAGATCTCTACGTCGTGTTCAGGCTTCCCTAGAACGCCATGCACACGACATCTCCGTTCAAACAGGTCGGGAGAGGATGCGGGGATAACTATCTCCATCTCTTTTTGCAGGCCAAGCCAAAAACGTTCCCTGTTCAGTATGGATGAAACGTCCCGGCTGGGACAAGCCGCTTCACTTGGAGCGGTCGACGCCCGTCTTACATCCCGACGATCACGCACAGATCACAAGGACTTATCACTGAGCACAATGATTGCTTTTACCCGAGCGAAGGTCTGTATGTCAAGACACTGGAATGGGCACATCCGGCGCCCTCTTACTATCCACATGCCGCTATCCTCCACCCACGTTTCCGATACGCGCTCTCATCTCAGGGCTCCAACGAGTGCGGGAACCGGCCCTCCTCGCGCTGCTCGTCCCACTTGGAAATCTATAGCGGAAAAGGGAGAAGGGACTTGTAAGTTTGCGCCGACAACAGTTGCGAGCAGAACGACATCTATCCTGGCAACCGTAGCCTGTGCCCTGCTCGACCGTCGTGACATATCAGACAGAAAGAAGACTTACCCATTCGTCTACAAGGGAAAAAGGCGATGAAGGTCGCAGAGACAGGGCAAAAGGTCCAGGTGTGAGCAAATACATTCGAAAGGAGGGGTGTCTTGCACGGGTCCCGCGATAGAAAAGCGGCTAGAAGCACGAGCCCCATGATTCCAGCTATCCCGAGCTCCTTGCCTGCCAAGAGTCCAATTGCCTAGAAAACGAACAAGAAAACAACCAAAATACAAGAAGAACAAAGACTCACTAGGGCAGAGAGAGTGGTAGGCGCGGAAGAACTGCTTGCACGGAGCGAAGTCCTCGCCCTTGGCGTTGATGCACTTGAAGTAGTCGACATAGTTCTGCCAGCTGACGGATTGGACAAGTTATCGAAAAAAGTAACGCGTGATATGGACAGGAAAATAATTTAGCTATGAACGGCGGAGACAGCCATGCAGCTTGGGGAGACCGCCGAGAGGTGAACGCACCAGTGCTTGGTCTGGTTTTGGTTGGGCTGAAAAAAAGGAGCAGCATGATGAAATTCTTTAGCGCCGCGCGCTTGAACCACCCTACCATCACCGCCTACTCACGAATCGGGCGTCGAAACCCGCGGTCTGCGAAAGCGTGGACGGCGATAGGGAAACGGAAGGCTTGATCAGTTGGAGCGCCTTTGCAGACTCGAGGCTTGGGGTCGGCTCGGCACGGCTCGGCTCGTGCCTCAACGACAAGCGAGAAACAGATCGCCCACCTGGAGAGTGTACTGCTTCTGCTCGTCTGCCATAGCGAAGAGAAGGGCGCGATGGAAGGAGGAGTAAGAGGAGGTAAGAGGGATGAAGGTGTGCGTAACGTGCAAGCAAGCACTGAGGTGATGCACTCATCGCAGCACGGGAAGACCGGGTTCCGACGAGCGCGAGCCACTTGCCGCAGCGGCGGCAATTCTCACGCGCTCGTGGCCCCGCACGTGAATCATCCATTAGGACAGCCGCATTTATAGCTAGAAGATGGCAAGCACCTGGAAAGGGCGACGGAAATGGACAGCAGAGAGGAATGATGACACCTCGAGGAAGTGCGCAATACGTCCAATGGTGCCACTGCCACCTCCATTACGCCTGGCCGATGGTGGTCAGTCGACAAGACGGCTGTCCCCCCTGCTAATCACTGCACGTGCTGCGGTGCAGCGGGCGTGCGATGAGTGCGCCCGTCGTCAAGGAAGGGCGTTGTGTAGCAACAACCCTCATCGGGCGTCACACCCCCTTGTGCAGCGCGAGGGGAGCAGAGTCTGCTGATCGTTTGGTCGCCGTTTCTTCCTTGCCATTCTCGTCAAATACGGAGCAGCGCATGGAACAATATGCCACTGCGAACTGGTGACGTAAATCTTTCGTGGGACTGCAGATGGAGTTACTTTCGTACGACCGGGCGCAGCTGGAGACCACATTCGGCGGTTGTCAAATCCTGACGTCGGGCCCTTGGAGCCATGGTCACGACCGTCAGAGCTGGCTATCTGCAGCTGCATGTACCTTCAGTGACTGGTGTCCATCGACCGAAGACGACCGAGATTACAGCCAAGCTATGGCGGCGGCGATGACGACGGTCTCTCCTCGTACTAACACACTTCTCCTTCCTTTCCTTCATCTCGCTCCTTCACTCTCACCACTTTCTTCCTTTCTCTTTGCTCTCCACTCTCGGTCTCTCTCTCTCGACCGTGAGCGCGGTGCCAGGCACACCAGGGCCCTTCACGCAGACCGATTGAAGCGGCTCTGATCACCAGCAACAGCCCTGGCACAAAGGTTATAAACTGGCCCTTTTCGGCTATCATTGCCTCGTCATCGCCCTCACCCGGTCTCTCCTTCAGCGTTGACACCACCTCTGACGGCACGTCGACCGTGATCGTCTAAGAAGACGGTTCGCTTCAGACCGTCAGTTATTCGAACGACGCCCCCGACACTCGTTCCCATTTTTCTAGTGCCGAGCACGCTCTCTTTCTGCCTATCTATTTTTTTTCTCACAAGGCTCGCCTCCTCGGTCCACCTTACACCCTTACCGGACAACCCGCAACTGCGCGACCTCGCTCGGCGTACATGAACTAACCCGCCTTCCAAGCTTTTCATTCGCGAGATGAGACTAGGTCGATACGGAAACGGCCGTGTCTGGGCCCCACTACTACTGACCATCCTTGTAGTGGCGTCGACGGCGGCCGTCGCTCTCGATTCCAGGATGGCAATCGGGGACGTTGCTTGTTGCCGTCGGTCGCTTCGCAAGCGCTATCGAAGCAACCTCGGCCACCTCGACGTCTTCACAGATGATCAAGCTCTTTGGTCAGTGCAGACGGAGGAGCAGTTCCAGAGGGCGACGCGCATCTCTCACGCATCCGCTCTTGTCCAACGGACATCACGCTTTTCGTTTGCACGCTTCAGTTCGCCTTGGAAGGCGTCACGGATGTCGGCTTTGAACGTGGCCGTGCGGGCTTACGGGATGGACTCGTTTTCTCCATTAGCCACGGCATCCCTCCTATCTTATCCTTCTGTCGTCCTCGAAGATGCCAAAGGACTAACATGGAGCAGCAGCCTGGCTGTGATCGAAATCTTGAGCGATATACCCCTCTTCGTGCTAGGCCCCGCATCCATCATCATCACCGGTTATATGATTCTCGTCTTCGGTGGTCTCACGGACAGAGGTGTGCTCTATCTCCTCCTCGCGCCCATCCTCGACTTCATCGGCGGCATCCTCGACCTGTCCAGGATCCTTGTCCTGGACGCCAGACCCACCACCGTCACCACGCAGTCGTCCTCAACGGGTACGACGGCAATAAACGCTACCACGCTCTACACCTCGAACATGACCAGTCTGTCGGTCGGCTCGACCATCTTCTTCGCCGTTGCCGTTTTCGCCAAGTTCCTATTCCTTTACCGTGCCACCTGCGGCGACGGTCTCCCGAGGCACGTCGGTTGGAAATTGGAGCCCGACGAAGAGGAGGGGAACGACGACAAGGAGCGACCGGAAGTGAATCGAGCTCGAGTCGCGAGCGATACCGTGATTCAAAGGCCACGGAGGGCCCTGAGCCGTCAGATGGTGGGGGTTGGCGGCCAGCAAGATCAGAATTTTGGTAAGGAGGGGATGCCTACGTCGGCCCTCGACTCTGTTCGGCCAGATGGCGAAGAGCGTGAAAGGAGAGGGTGGGCGACGCTCGGCTTCTTGGGCTCTTTGGCCAAGTTCGCCCTCATGTTTGGGGCGGCAAAGTGAGTAGATGTATAGGTGGTATCTCCGACTAGGAAGTAGACTCGGGGACCAAATACCCAACTCATGCCGACGACGTCTCGTTTAGCATTGCGGTCTTGTTCACCGTTCAGAACATCGGCAACCTCGTCTCTGTACCGTCGTTCACCGCCGTCCGAAAGGCCGAGAGAGCGCTAGAGGTCGTTCTGTACGTCTCTATCAGCGCCGTCCTGATTTGGATCTACGGAATACCGCGCAACGTCCGTGGACTCTTGGCAAGGGTAGAAGTCTTGCCCATCTTGGCCGGCAACTCTATCGGCTTGAGCGTCAGCATAGTTGGTCTGGCGATCACGACGTTCGACACCACTGTCGTCGGCAGACTTCTCATCGCTGTCCAGCTGGTAGGTTTGAGCCTAGTCTTCTAAGCCGAGGTTACAGTACGTGTCGTGCTCACCCTCGTCGTTTCCGCTTGCAGTTCATCTACCTGTTCGATGCCATGGTCTCCCGCAGCCGGCTCGAGATCAATGAAAATGCGCTTCGCAATCGCGGTGATCCTCCCCTGCGCAACTTGCTCCTTCCGACGCCACGAGCCTCCACCTTCCGGATCACCTTCCGGAGCGGTCTAAGTCGGTCGACGCCGTCTTTCCTCTTCAGACGTGTCTCGAGTGACAGGAGAGTTCCGTCCCGTTCGCCATGGCAGGGAGCCCTTAGAGGACTGGAATTGTCGACGGTACAGGAGCGGAACGATCGGGATAACGACGGCGCTCAGAGCACAAGGGCGATCAGCGGTCCGTCGCCAGGCCGCTTCTCGGCAGGTTCGGCGCCAGGTCCGTCCAGCTTGGTCCAGGAGAGCCGGAGATGGTTCAAGTGGATGCGTTCGTCTAAAGGCTTTGCGGAAGTCGATCCCGAGCTGGTAGCAGAGGACGACTTGCCAAGCTCGTCGTACAAATACGCCCTCCGTCCGCCCGAGTCACCTATACGGTCCAGCTTGGACAGCTCAGAGAGACGAGCCGAGGCGTTACGAAGGACTCAGAACGCCTTGGAAGGCTGCAGCGCCGTCACGTCGACGTTTGACCTTGAGAGCGGCAGAAGGGAGAACGAGGCGAGCCCGCAGTTCGACATGATAAGGAGCGAACCTAGTGCTGGCCCGAGTGAGTGTTCTTGGTCTATTTCGCAAGAGTATGCGCCATGGGGGGCTTACTGGTGCGCGCGGCTCGTCCTGCCGTTGTCTAGCAGCAGCAGGCACTTCCGTAAGACGCCCACGGCCTCCGCTTGCGCAGGACACGCGGGAGGAGTCCGAGGAGTACCGACTTTACACGTCCGTTGATGACGCCCAGGCCGACCCGGCGAGAGTCAGCTCGGACGTGGAGCCGGAAGATGATGACGTCCTGAGCGAGGCAGCCATGGTGACCCTTCGACCACGGAGAATGAGCGCTGCCATGGTGACCGGTGGTGGGCCGCCGCGGCAAGCACTGACAGCCAATGCCGCCATCATGGCCGACTCTGTCCGACTCGTTCGAGTTGAAAAAGGCCAGCAGCCAGGGTCAAACGGTCCAAGTTTAAAGCCGAGCGGGCGTACGGATTCGGACGGGTCGAGCAAGCGGCCATCCGGCATCCTCTCCCGTGGAGTATCGTCCAACATGTCGGGCTCCTCCTCCCAGGACGTCGAGCTGAGCGCGTTGAGTCTTAGCGGGTTTCCACAACCCCCGGACGCGCTCCTCCGGCCGCCGAGCTCGGCGAGAGAGGGACTGATGAGCCGAAGCTCGGGGCTGAGCGTGCCCGAGACGCCTTGGGTGCCTTCGTTCCCGCTGTCGCCGTCCGACGCGGCGACGCAACGCAACGACGCTTCTCGGTACGTTCGAGACGTGACCTCGTTCATCGACCCTCGCTTCTCCAGCCTGACGACGTCTCCGCCAGGGAGCGCGAGCGCGTCGAGCAACATGTCCCGACAAAGCGCGGGCGCGGGCGCGGGCGCGGGCGCGGGGGCGGGGGCAGGAGGCGCATGGCGACCGGAAAAGGCGCAGCTGGTGCGCAATTTGACCAACGTCACCGAGGCGTCGCGGGAAGAAGGGTCCAGCGAGGCGGCGAGCTCGGCGCGGGACAGCGCCCAGCGTCAGCTTCAGGCCCAGCACCAGGCCCAACCGACAGCCGGCTCGAGCTCGGAGCGGACAGGAGGAGAGAGCGATGGAGAGCTGCTGGAAGGCGTCATCCGGAGGGCCAAGTATTCGGGGCAGATGCGCACGCCGATCCTGACGCGACAGATTGCGATGGCCGCGGCCGGTGCCGGCACCGGCCGCGGCGGCGCAGGACCTCCAGGGCAAGGGGAGGATGGGCAACGTGAGCGCAAGCCTCTGCCGCCCGTACCCGCTGCCAGCCGCCACGAGAGGTCAGGTTCGTCGACGTCCACGTCGGAGGTTCGCGGGGACAAGGCTCGTCCGCCGCCTTTGGAGCTGCGTGTATCGAATCTGAACGAGCGACGCGGACGCGGACGCCATCGAGGTGGCTCGCCCGAGCGGGACGGGGACGACTGGATCGTGAAGACGAGACGCGTTCACGTTGGCCAAGCTCGGGATGGCCGGGGCGAGGGCGAGGGCGCATAAATCTCGTTTCGTTTCGTTTCGTTTCTTTTTTTTTTTTTTTTTCTTTTTTTTTTTTAATCGGTATTCGCCGCCTTTTCTCAACGGTCGGTCGGTCATCTCGTCTGTACGAGTCCTGTCTCGCTCTCTCTGGTGTTTCCGATCGAGGACGACCGTCAAAGGTCGGCCTTTGGAGGGAGCAACGTCTCGAGAGACCTCAGATAAGTCGAAGAAACGACGAGAGGCAAACAACATTCAATTCGATTCCGTTCCGCAGCGAGCGGAGTGAGTGAGTGACCGTAACCGTGACAGCCAGAGTGTATTGTGAGTGCATGCAGAGCGTATCCGATCCTAAAGCAAAGGACAAATCGCGACGACGAGGAAGCCAATTTAGATTAGAGCCTGTTTTGAGGCAGGATGCCTTGAGAGGCCAGCTTCTTCTCTGTGGTCGGCGCATTATAGAACAAGATGGGAAGATGGGGTCAGGGGACGGACGGAGGAGGAGGAGGACGTAAGAAGAGAGAACAGCTGACGCACCGAGCTTAGACTTGATGTGGTCGAGGAACTCAGTCGTGGCTGAAAGACGAAGGAAGGGGGTGAGCGGGCAAGCTGGCGTGACCGATGCGGCGGGGCAGTACTCACTGACGTAGTGCTCGCGCTTCATGTTCTTGCCGTGGAGGCTCAACGCGAGGTCCTTGGTCATGACAGAGTCGACTGAGAACGGCGTGCATTGCAGGTCAATCACAGCGCGAAAACGTAATTAACTCAAGAAAAGGGAAAACGAAAAGCTCACCGTCAATGGCCTCGACACAAGCCTCCTCAAGGTCATGGGCGAACCTCCGCAGCGGATCGTTGTGGTCAAGCTTAGCACGGAAGGCGAGGCCTCGAGTCCAAGCAAAGATCTGTGTCGACGGAACGGAAGGCGATCAATCGGGTCAGCTTGAGCTTGGCCTACCACCGCTGGCAGTGTGGACGACGCTCACCGAAGCGACCGAGTTGGTAGAAGTCTCGTTGCCCTTCTGATGCTCTCGGTAGTGGCGTGTGACGGTACCGTGAGCGGCCTCAGCCTCAAGGGTCTTTCCATCGGGCGTGACAAGTTCAGATGTCATCATGCCGAGGGATCCAAAGCCCTGAGCGAGGATGTCAGACTGGACATCACCGTCGTAGTTCTTGCATGCCCATACAAAGCCGCCGGTAGACTTGATGGCCTGGGCAACCATGTCGTCGATGAGACGGTGCTCGTACCAGATGCCCAGCTCTTCGAACTTGGCCTTGTACTGGCTGTCGTAAATCTCCTGGAAAATGTCCTTGAACCGTCCGTCGTACTTTTTCAAGATGGTGTTCTTCGTGCTCATGTACTGCGGTGCAAGAGGGGCCAATGAGCCGCCGAGTCGACTCTGCGTCGGTACAAAAACCCCAAAGACCTCACTCACCAGCGGCATCTTCTTCTCGATGGCGACGTTGAACGAGCTGTGGGCAAAGCCTTGGATGCTCTCGTCGGTGTTATACATGGACATGGCGACACCGCCGGACTTGGGGAAATGGAAGACGTCGTATTGCTGCTTGGGGAGGGAAGGGTCGTCGGGGGTGTAGATGAGCTGGAGCTTGCCGGCGGCGGGGGCGACGAGATCGGTGGAGCGGTACTGGTCGCCAAAGGCGTGGCGGCCGATGACGATCGGCTTGACCCAGCCGGGGACGGGGCGAGGGATCTTGTTGAGAATGCTGGGCGGTGAGGGCGTGATGAGGTGAGAAGAAGAAGGGCGTACGTAAGCGGAGGAGAGAGGAGAGAGACGCGGGCGTAGCTAAGCGGAGGAGAGAAGACTCACATGGGTTCGCGGAAGACGGTACCGCCGAGGATGTTCCTGATGGTGCCGTTGGGAGAGCGCCACATCTGCTTGAGGTTGAACTCTGGACGGCGAGGGGAGGAGGTGAGCGTGGTGAACAAGCAAAGCCGGACGACAACCGACCTGAGGTCACTCACCCTTGACGCGGGCCTCGTCCGGGGTGATGGTAGCGCACTTGATGCCGACGTTGTACTTGAGGATGGCCTCTGCAGAGTCGACGGTGACCTTGTCGTCGGTCTTGGGGAGGGAGGGTGAAGGAGACAGTCAAGTCAGTCCCTCGCTCTCTCTGGCAGTCAGTCAGTCGGTCTGAGTGAGACCCGCCCTGCCCAGATGAGGATCGGGCGGGGGGAACGAGGCACATACCGCATCACGGTTCTCGATGCTCAGGTCGTAATACTTGATGTCGACGTTGACGTAGGGGAGAATGAGCTGGAAGAAGGGGGTGCATAAACTCGTCGTGGTCGTCAGCTAACAAGAAGAAGGAAGAGGAAGAAGAAGAAGAAGAAGAAGAAGAAGAAGAAGAAGAAGAAGAAGAAGAAGAAGAAGAAGAAGAAGAAGAAGAAGAAGAAGAAGAAGAAAGAAATACAAACCTCATTCTTGATCTTGTGCCAGATGATCCTGGTCATCTCGTCGCCATCGAGCTCCACGACGGGATTGGCGACCTGGATGCGGGAGTCGGTGGCCGACGACGCGGCGGTGGAAGCGGTGCGTGCGGAGGACGCCATGGCGGTGGTGGGGAAGGTGGAGGCGAGGGCGAGGGTTGGGGATCGGCGGTGGTGAGCGGGGAGGTAGAGACGAGGAAAAGAAGAGCGAGTGGAGAAGGAACGAGTTGTCGAGGTGGAAGAGAGGGAAGCAGAGAAAGAGGAAGGACGACGGCGGGAGATAGCACGGAGGGAAGAAGAGGCGGAGGCCCGAGCGAGGGAGGAGAGGACGGAGGCGGAGGCGGAGGACGAGGACGCCGAGCCGGCGGTCAAGGCGGTGACGGTAAAGGCCATGGTTGGGAGGACGAGGACGAGGGCGGGCGTGCAGGCCAAGGACAAGGGCAAGGGCAAGACTACGCGGGGCCGTGTCGTGGGTGGGTGCGGGGGGAGGGCGGGGCGAGGCCGGGACGGAGAGAGACGGAGGAAGGAAGGATAGACAAATTGGCTGGGCTGCTGTTGGGGTGAGCGACCGAGAGAGTTGGCTGGGCAAGCTTGGGCTTGGATGGGTTGGCTGGCTAGCTGGCTGACCTGGCTGGCTGACTGGGCGAGGGTAAGTCAGACGAAGGAGGGAGGGAGACGGATGGACGTCAGGGCGAAAAAAGGCGAAGAAGGAGGAAGAGACCGGTGAAGTCGGCGAGCGGGCGAGACGATGATGACGACGATGACGACAAGGACAAGAAGAACAAGGACAAGCAAGGAACAAGCACAACTGGGACGACGATCCGACGACGACCCGACTCGTCCGCAATCTTTTTCATCTCGACATTTCTTCTTCTCTCTCTCTCCTCTTCTCTACATTTCCTCCACTCCAGCCACGTCAATCAGAGTCACGCACGCGCAAAATTCTCATCGTCCGATCTATCCCCATTCCCATTCCCAATTCCCTTCCATTCCCCCGCGTCGGCCGATCCGATCGGGAATACTCGGGGCGCCGGCGTCCCAAGCCGGAAGCCCCCTGCTGCGGCTGCGGCCCAGTCGCTCGCCATCGCCTCGGCGACCGGGACCGACAGTGGTCCCCGCACGCGAGGCTCGCGAGGTCTGCCGATGGCATGCCACGGTATGCCATCGCTCGCCGCCCTCGGGACACTCGGGCGCTCGGGCACGCTCGGCGCACCTCGGTATCGACCCAGACGCGATCAGATCAGATCAGATCAGATCAGATCAGATCAGCGAGCGAGCGTCTCGACCGTGTTCGCTCCAAGGCGGCGGAACTTTGGGGCATGCGTTGCCTTCGCGGATAATACGTTCATCCTCCCGGCGCCCGACCGGCCAAACACCATACCAGAACAAAACAAAACAAAACAGAAAAGAACGACACCGACGTCGCCTCCGTTCCATATAAAAATACAAAACCTGCCGTCCGGAGGAGGAGTGAATACGAGTGTGCTGAGGCGAACGACGAACAAACGAACGGACAAACAAACAAACAAGCAGCAGTCATAGGAAACAGAGGAGCGGCCGCATAGACGCACGCGACCGACCAAACGGACGGCCCGCTATCCAGTCAGCTAACTAGCTATCCAGCCCACCTCCCCCCCCGCCAAACCCAGGCCCGATCCCAAGGGCAAAAGAGTTCATCGTCTCCAGCAGCTCCGCCGCGCCCGTTCCGCCAGTGGTCGTGAGCGTCTGCTGGGAAGGCCCGAAGAGGCTGTCCCAGAATGCCCACTCGTCGTCCGGCTCTGGCTCGGGCTCCGGCACCGACGACGACGCCGCCATCGCCATCGTCTCTCCGTATTCGTATTCCTCCTGGTCCTGTCCTTCTCCGACTTGATGTTGTTCTTTTGGCACGCGGCTCGGGGACTGGAACAGCAAGACAGGAGTAGGCGAGACGGCCACTGACGTCGCCGGGTCCGAAGACGGGTACTGTGCCCGGACGGACGTACCCGTACTCGCGCCCGCCCCACCGACGGCGGCGGCGTCGAGCGACACACCTTCATCGACCGTCAAAGAAGGAGGCGCACGCTCCCCGTCGACCGTCTGTCGTCGACGACGCTTCCCCGAACGTCCTCCATCTGCTTCTCCTCCTTCTCCTTGTCGAGACTTGCCCCGCCTTTGCTCCACCCGTTCACACCGCTTCCCCCCTTGCTCCAGCAGCCGAGTCAACACGTTGACCGCTCTATTCGCCACCGTGCTCACGTTCGTCGCAGCCCTACAATAGTTCGAGTACCGAAAAGGAGCGGCGGAGGGATCAGCGCGATCCAACGTAGGCGTGCCCACGGACTTACTCACCGCATCGCCTCAATCGCGCTTTGCACATACCGCCTGTTCTCCTCCGCGACCGCAGGCGCATGCGGCCCCACACAGTAGAGATCGATGCAGAGTGCGACGGCAGCGGTAAAAATCTGCACGAGAACGACCCACCAGCGCATGCCCGGAAAATCGACTTTGCGAGCCTGCCGGACGAGGTCGAGGCAGTCCTTGGCCGAGACAAGCGTGGCGTCCTTGGAATGTCCGTACCTTGCGTCGCTGTACCCGCGCGCCATGAACGGGCGATGAAGGCGCATGATCCGGTTGTGCAGCGTGAGACCGATGAACAGCCTCTGCCACACCAGCTGCCGCCGTTCCGAATTCCCTTCCGCCGTCGACGACGACGACGACGACGACGACGACGACGACGGGACAACGTCATAGCGGAGGTAGCCGGGCAGGTTATAGAACGCCGTTCGAAGCTCGCTTTCGAGCGATGCGATCGCGTCGTACGATATGCCCTTGTTATACAGGTCCACGAATCGGCGTGCGCCTGCCGAGCGCGGGGCGCGGTGGTGGGACAGAGCGTGTGAGCCATCCATTTTCTCCCATCAACGGCTCGCTTCGATTAATACGCGAACGGCGACAACCACTCACTCGTCGCAAAAGGCACCTTGGCAATGTGATAGCTCGAGCTGGTGGCCGTGCGACGGAGATCGTGCGAGACGATGGAACGGTCGTCGACCAGCTCTTCGTCGTCCACATTGGAGAACATCTGTGTCTTGACCTGGTCTGGGTGAATGCTGTAACTGAACTGGCACGACGATGCCACGTACCAGTCCTGACACGTCAGGCTCCACCACATCCGTCGGCCGATCTCCCGCGACACGGCACCCATCCCCCGTCTGTCCGCCCCCGGAGCGTCGAGCCGGCCGAGACCCATCGCGGTGGCCATCCTGATCGCCAGACCGAGGTGGGCGTGGTGGAGGCCGCTAAAATCGCGGTTGTTGAGCCAGAGACCCATGATGACGAGCGTCTGCAACGCTTCCATCGAGTGGTACGCCGCAAAGTTGGACTGAGCGAGCGCCCTGTGGCTCGCGTGGTAGTACATCTCATCCTCCCCGTGCCCGACTCCTGTCGGCGCAGGAGACCGTCCGTCATCAAAGTGCTCGCCGAGGCAAAGGACGATGAACAGCAGCGCCAGCCATCGCGCCGACTCGTGCCGTTCATTCTCGGCCCAGAACCGTCGATATCGTGAGAGGAATGACGGAACGTGCAGCGGATGATGGATCCATTCGACCCGATCCAGGTAGACGTCCACGAGATGGTCGCACCTTTCCTTCGATGGCAGCAGGTCGAGCAGATCGTCGTACGACCCCAGAGGAGACGCAACAGCGAGCGGGTATGCGGCTAATCCAGATTGCGGTGAAATAGTAGGAGAAGCGGACTGGCGTCTGTCGTCGGCGATCCGCTGAGATGCACCCACGAGGATGTGATGGTCGAATAGGTCGTGCATGGACACGTCCAGCTGCTGCGGACCCCGCTTGGTCGCGAGGTCAGCAAGATCTGCCAGCGTCCCCGCCGATTCCTCCAGGGCATTCGAGACCGCCCTGCCGGCGCCGTAAGAGGGAGAGGAAGAAGTTTCGGGATCGCGTACAGGTTCAGGCTCGGGCGAGGGAGAACGTTGGAGTCCCGATCGGGCGATGACTCGTTCCAGCCGCGCCACTCGTCGTTGCAGATCCGCCACGCTCTGTTCGCTGCGACCGCCCTCATCGTCGCGGTCCTCTCCGAAGAACGGGGCGGCGCCGGCGCTCCAGGTGCACGTCTCCCCTCGTCGGATGCAGTTCGAGCATTGGCGTTTGCGGTCGCACTGCGTAGCAGGCCCCAAAGGACGAAGAGAACGGAATGAGGGCCAGTTGCGGAGCACGGGCGAGAGATACGGTGTATCAGACGGCTGCAGTGTCGGCATCACGAGGACGACTCACCCTGACCTTCCTCTGACGACATTGGACGCCTGTCGCGGAGGAAAGGACGAAATGAATGATCGGGAACGTGTCTCACTCAGAGCCTGCGCTGGAGCCCCAGAGCGGAGAACAAGAAGCACTCACAGGAGAAACTCGGTCGGCTACCAGCGCTCGCCATGAGTGAAACAAGCCGGCCTGTGCAAGTTTTGGCTTCGCGCGACGGGCGAGACAAGCTGCTGGCGGAGTGGTATGAGTGGGCGGTCGAAGTAGACGCCGCCAGATCAAGGCCAGATAAAGTGTCGCCCCACGGCCGCAGCCGATAACTCGTCCGCCGATCGCCTTCGTCGCTCGCTTGCTACCGGCATCAGCGCACCCCCAGCGGCCAATGACGGTTACGATCAATCAGGCTTACGAGCCACCACCACACATACACACACACACACGCAACGCCCGCCCGCGAGCGACGACCACATCGACGTTGAGGATGAGGTGATGGAGAAGCCATTTCTGCGTCGCGCACCTCCAACCGAGCTCGCCGTCGCCTTTACGATGGCCGCACGGGCCCAATTCGTTCGGATCGTCGCCACGGGTGGTCACAGTGGCCTGGTGAGTCTGTAGTTACCTATATTAGGCCCCGGTTCAAAGGACTGCTGGACACCTGGCGTCGGCGCTGCGAGATCGTTCAGCCTGACTCGTTCGCGCTCTCGATCCTCCTCTAGGGCTTTGAAGCGCTCCGACAAATCTTCCTCTCCCCGCCCTCCACCTTTCCCGCGCCCTATCACCTCATCCTCTTCGTGCGCTCTCCCGACTCTGTCGCCGTCGCTTCCTCCATTGTCCATCTCCGCCAACTGCAGCCCGGCTCGCGCGTCGAGGCGCGCAAGCTCGACCTTGCGTCGTTGGAGACGGTGCGCTCGGCGTCGCAGGAGCTCTCAAAGGATCTGCAGCGGGAGAAGTTCGAGGGGACCGGGACTGGGAGGGCGGATCTCTTTCTGCTTTGCGCCGGAGCGGCAAAGGCGAAAAAGGAGACGACGGAGGACGGGTTCGAGGCGACTCTGCAGGTCAACCACATTGGTAGGCAGTCCGATTATACAGTCTCTCCCATCGTCACCGGCGTGCGCCATTCATTTCCTTTTCTCTTTCCCGCACCTCCACGGCTGCATACACCAGCCCACTGGCTCCTTCTATCCACCCTTAAAACCCACATCGCCGACCAGGTTCTTTGCGCCGATAAAACCTTGCCGCCCACGAGGATCGTGTTCGTCTCTTCGGACCTTCATCGGAGGGTCAGGGATGTGTGTGAGTTTGCGAACGGGGTTTTCGTTCAATCAGGGCCGATAGTTTATCAATAGATGCTTGATGAAAACCATATGTTGTGGTTCCTGATTAGCCGATCTCCGTGGATGCTGAACCTTCTCTATTTTATCGTTTAAAGCCAAGATAGATTCTTTGTTCGATCTCTCCAAGGAGGAGTGGAGCGGAATGGCTGCCTACGGCGCGTCCAAATTGGTGCAGCTCGCCAGCATTCAGCGGTGGAGGCGAGAGTTTGAAGCTCTGTGCGAGGAGCGCGACCAGTCTGGCGATGGGCACGAAGGGAAGCTGGAACTCGTGTCCGTCACGCCGGGTGAGGATAATATCTCCTTCGCCGGAGCTGAGCTTGTCTGTCCGCGATTCATTCACGCATGTTCGCGCGCTGATCGACGTTTCACCCTTGCCCGCCGGACGGGCCTCGTCAGGCTTCGTTCCGACCACCGGGTTGGACCGAGAAATGCCTTGGTACAGCCGACTGTGGATGAAAAGCGTGATGCCTTTCCTGACCGTTATCGTGACCGGGATCTCACAAGGTGAGCGAAATGGGTCGAGCGTCGCGGTCCCTTCGTCCGCTGCACCAAACCAGGTAGAGCCGACCGATGTGATATGCTAATGGACCGGGTGCCATCATCTCGAAACCTTTGCTTTTTTCGCTCCCCTCGCTCTTCCAGCCGGCGAGGCCATCTGTACCGCTTGCACGGCGCCCTTGATCACCGTGCCGCACTCGACCGCCCGCCCGCCTTCGCCCGCGGTGACGCCGTCCGAGGACGACGGCAGACGAGTCCGCGTGGCCGCGCTCGACAAGCGTCGCGAGCTGGTCAACCCGGACGAGCGCGTCTTCGACGAAGCGATGCAGGACAAGTGGTGGCCGAAGATTGCGTGAAAACCGTTCGGGAGATTGGCAATCGAATGGGCGCGCCCGCCGCTCTTCCTTCTTCTCCTCAGCTTCTGGCACGGTCTTTCAGGTTTCTTGGTACGCTCCCACGGTGGACGCTTCCCCTGCCGGCCGCGCAGTCCAGTTCCAGATATCACACGATATCGCCTCTATTGTATTTCAGAGAACGAATGTACCGACGTAGCCGATCGCGGCGGCGGTACCCAAAGCCGTGACGAAATTGACCTGGTGTGATCGAATGAGCACGATCGTTAGTTAGTGCCGGGGGCGCGGGGAAAATTAGAGAAACATTGCACTCACCGCACTGTTGCTCAAGACGTCTATGCCACTGACGGTTTCCCAGTCGTCTTTGCCGTCGTCGTCTGACCTTTTCCTTTCGCCGGCTTTGGGCAGTCGAGATGCGAGTAGGACCTTTCCGCGCGATGGCGAGTAAAGGGTGCGCTGGAGCGTGGCGCCTAGGAGGGAGTCGAACTGGCGACATATGGACAAATTAAAATAAGACTTAGAATCAGGATCAAAATTAGGATCAAGCACCCACCAAACTGCCGCAGAGACCCGCTGCGCCGGCCAATGCCACAACCTTGGCCCACTCGGCAACGCTCAAGGCTTTGCAAGAGGCGTTGCCGAAGTAGAGCGAGGTGACGCAAACAAGGCCAACGAAGAGCCCTCCAGCGAGGGAGACAAAGGTGCCAAAGGCGGTGACGCCGCCGTTCGTCCCTGGAGGCACCTGTCGAAAGGTGGTAATCAAGCGGGGCTTGGAGTTGGCAAGGATACCGAGCTGTGAAGGTGAAGAGGTGATAGAAATGGTCAGATATGCAAGACCGCATGGTCACTCCGCATTAAGGGGACGGGGGAGATGATTGACCTCGCTGGCAAGGGTATCGCCCATACACGTCGCGAAGTGTCTGAAAGCGACAACAAACAAGCAGGTCGAGGACCGGGTTAGGCGATATGCAGTATCCCCCATAGTTGGCCTCCGACAAGAAGGGCGAAACGCGAGGTTACTCACCCGACTGCACACAGGACGAGGAACCTACTGAGTCGAAGTTCTTGCGCGGAACTAATAGCGCACCATGCCTTTCCGTCGCCGAACGGGAGCCCTGGTACCATAGGGGCGAGCTCTTGAACGGCCGATTGCAGGGAAGCGGGGAGTGAGGTGGACATGAGGAGCGACGTGGCGAAGGCGATGCGCCACAGAATAGCTGCGCTCGCACCTATTTTGGGCGAACCACGAATTGACTCTTAGCCATACGCCGTAAGGGAGAGGGTGAAAAGAGGAGTCCACCAGACTCACCGGTCCAAGAATTGCAAAGGACCTGAACGGCGTCCCGTCGCCCTCCGCTCGCCGCCTTGTGAGACGCTGTGCGGGAGCTCGAGCGCACGTCCGAGGCTTCCACTTCCAATCTTGCCTTGCGAGCCGCACCGACCTGGAGGGCGAAGAGGGGAAAAGAAGACGGTGAGTGCAGGACAAACGTGAAGGCGAGTTTCGATGCTTGGGAGACAGAACAAGGAGAGACAGAGCTCGCCTTAGTTGTCCTCGAGCCGGTGAAGTAGAAGGCGAGCAACAGGGCCGCCCATACGCTCAGCGGGTTCTGTGAATCGACGTTGACGCAAAGAAGAGTGCGAATGGGGATCGTGAGAGTGTGATCTCTCTCGACGAACCGACGGCCGGGACGCACCGCCAAGCTCGCGTAGCCCACGACCGCGGCCGCGACGGCTCCGTCGAGGGAGAGGGAGCCTTTTCGGAAGCCATGAGCGCCGAGGGCGAGGGCGAGGAGCAGACTGCCGGGGTAGAGGTCGCTGACGCCTATCGTCATTGCCTTTTTTGTATTTTTGTGGAACGGAGTGCGAGCGAGGCGCGAGGCGTGTATAATAGGCGATCGGATGAACGCGGCGCGTCGGTGCGAGAGGACGACTTCGCTTGTCGCGTCTCGTTTTACGTTCGTATCTTCCAGTCGAACTGGCGTTAACGGAGAAGGAGGACCACGTGGGTCGGACGGGCCACGTGGGTGGAGACGGAGACGTCGTCCGCCCTTTATTATCTTCCTTGTCTTTCGTTGTCTTCGGCCCGCAACCCCGTGTCGACACCGTTCCGACAGCCGTCTGCGCTTGGTTGGGCGGAGGGCGAGGGCGAGACGTTCGAACCGAAAAGGAGACGAGACTCTGATTGAAAAGCGTCCCACTCAACCTCACCTTTTCCCCGCCCGCCTCGACGGCCTGCCTAGGCCTCTGGGATGATCTCAACTGTCTCTTGCATTCACCCTCGTTTGTCCCTATATGACTTCGCCGCCGGGCGCGCTTTCTCCTAGCTTTGCTCGCTTACTCTGATAACATCCGACAGCATCATCGCGCTGACAACAACTTTCTCCTTCCTCTCAACCGCGCCACTACAAATCTGCGTCTCGAACGCTTTTTAGCTGCTCACGAGAACGCCGACGTCGTTGACCGGACGAGGTCGTGCACGGAGGGGGTAGGGAGCTGTTTGTAAAGAAGTACGCAAAGATGATGGAGACGCTGGGGTTGGTAGAAAGGACGAGTTAGTCGACCGTTCGGAGGGATCGATCTGTTGGATTCGAGAGACACGGTGTGTGTGTGTGTGTGTGTGAGAGAGAGAGAGAGAGAGAGAGAGAGAGAGAGATAAAGCGCAAAGACGGCGTCCTCGTATCTCCTAATGTCCCGACGTCCTCGTGTAACTGGCGTAGTGACCCAATGCCCTACCGTAGCATCGCCATGTCGTCGTGGAGCGATGTGAGGCTCGCGCTCGCTACCCGCCGGGCCGCCCCACGCCCTGCCAGTGATCGACCGCAGCGGCGACAATACCTCGCGTCCATCGCTCGTGCCCATTCGCCTTGTCGCAACGGCATTGGCAATGTTCGCCGACTTGACCGAAGAGGACAAGCAGGCCTTCTTCGCCTTGCTGGACGAGTGAGCAACCCAGAGGGCTGGACAACCCTCTTCTGACGGTCGGCCAAATGTCCGCTGCTCATCGTCTTTTCAACTCGCGTCAGGTACTTTTCTTCACGCCCCCACCTCTTCCAAGCGCGCGATGGCGTTAACCCGTCCTCCCTGGCGCGAAGAGCCACCGGCATTCTAACAGCCTCGAATGTGTCCACGCCGCCGCTTCCGAGGGCAGCGGGCTCAAGCAACGACAATGCCGTAACGACCTCCAGCCCCCCTCCACCTCCGCCCTCGTCAACTAGACCTTCGCTCGTCGTGAGGGGTGTGCCCGGACAACAGGCCAGGTCTACCCCAACGGGCCTCTCGACAGGGAAGGTGAGCAAGCAAAGACGTTCTTTCCTCCATCACTCAATATTACCGTCTAGTTGTCTCCTTGCACATCTTGTCCCAGCGTTGTGCGACTCGCGCTCAGTCTCTGCTCCTTCGGTTTACATTTCCACTTCCCCTGTATCACTCGCCATGCAGGCCATCAGCTCCATGTCGACCGCCTCCGCATCATCCGCTTTTGGCTCGCTCGTCAACCGAACGACCCCAGAGCAAAAAGCGGCCGCCGCCAAGGCTCAAAGAGAGAAAGACGCTCCGCCGACGAGGAGGACGATGCCTCCACCGGTGAGAAGAGGGATGCAGGAAGAAGACGCGGATGCGCAGGTCGATGTGGTTGAGCACCAGGCGGAGGGCATCGGCGAGGCAGAAGCCCTTTACGACTACGCAGGCACGGTGAGTTTCCTCCCGGAACCGCAGCCATTCCTTTGTCAGACCGAGCTGAGCCACCGGTAATCGCCTTCTCTTCTCTCATCATCCTTCTGCTCTTACTCTCTTTCCTTACCTCATTCGTCTGTGACCTTTCAGGACCCGGACGATCTGGAGTTACGCGAAGGTGACAGGATCGTCATCACGGAGAAGGTGGACGAGAACTGGTACAAGGGTATCGTTCAGGACGCCTCCGGTCGGCGCGGCATGTTCCCGGCCTCGTACGTGAAGGAGCTGTAGTGCGACACTCGAGCTCGAGCTTGGGAACTTATTTACTTGGCTTGCAAATCTTCACGGGGAGACCGTCGGCTGTTGCGGGAACACCGCGGCCCGCAGAGGCTTCAGAGCGCTAGCAGATAGATGCATGCTCCTTCTGACCGGCAATGCCGACCAACAAAACGGCCTGGCTCGGCCTCTGAGTGCCGAGATGTCGCATTTTGCCGGTCAGATACTATCGGCGTCTGCAACTCGCTTTCCATACACGGGGAAGACGCACATGTTGCACGATTCAGCCACGGCGCTCCACCAGCACCGTGGGCTCATTGTGCGCGTCACACCAAACCACAAATGGCGTACATGTGTGCCGTCGAGATGGAAGCGAGAAAGAGATTTGATTTCGTTCCAAGTGTCTATATAGGATAGTCCTATGTTGGTTACCTCCCGCGACGCCTTTCCGTTCCGAGTCGAGAGTGTGGCGTGCACAGCCGCCGCATTCGGGTTCAATTTGTTTTGCGGTTGCCAGGCAGACGCGGTTGCGCGCGCCGTTCCACACGACCAGATCGGAGGAGCGCCCACCTGGCGACCACAACGGTGACAGCAACGATTGCAGCTCTCATATGAAGGACTCTGCCTCGTGAGAGCAGTCATGTAAGAGAGACGGATCCTCTCCTCCCCTCACTCCTCATCCTCTACCATCGCCCATCCCGGCCAGGAGGCACCGTCCGCCGATCTGTTCATATTCAACCTGCTTGGCCGCGTTGATCGCGGTCCAGGGCACCTGCTTTCTTTCCATCCTTTCTTTGCTCCTTCCTCATTTCACTTCTTCTCAGCTAAAGAATCCGATCAGGCGTCTGGATAATCGACCCAACCATGGCGGTCCGCAAGGCGCCTTTGCTCCTCGCCGGCCTGCTCCTTGTCTTCTTCACAATCGCCTCGAGTCTCGGCGTTCGTGGCGGCCTTTGCGCACCGGCAGGACATGATGTGGCTGCTCACTCTCTTCGTCGGGAACCTACCGGCGCCGTTGGTCCCGATCTCCGGTGGGCAAGACTGCATTCCAAGGTCTCCGTAAGGCAGGCTTGGGTTCAGCACCGGAGGGACGACAACTGCACGGGGTGTGGTCTGAGCATGAGGCGACGCGATACGGACGACAAGGACGAGAACGGCAAGCAAACCTCCTCAAGGTGAATCTGATTCGTTCTCTGTTGGACATTTTACCGCATACTGACGTCTCGGTGCGACCCGTTATCCTCCCCCGCGCCGGCCCCCCCCCCCCCCGCCCCACATCACATCAAACACGAAACCTCATTCAAGTGAGTCTTCCAAGATAGCCACAGCACCCCCGACGCTAACGCAAACCCCGGCACCAGCGCCTACGGCCTCATACACGCCCTTCCAACAGTTCCCGAAAAGCATCCAATTCAGTTCGAACGGCGATGTCGTCGATATGCTCTCTGACGTGCCGTTAATCTCCATGGGCCCATTGGCGCTAGCGTTGTCCACCCTGTTCGTCAAACTCTGGCTGAGGGCGTTTTGATTGGTGAGTTTGTTCCCTTTCTAATTTATACGATTGGCCGCGGCTGAACGAGAGTCTTGTCAATCCCTCCCTCCGTGCAACGCTTTCAGGGCCGCTCTTTTTCTGCTTCTCTCTCCTTTCTTCGCCTTCCTTGCCTCGACGATGGACCTGACCTTGTCAGCGGGTCTACGTCTCGAGCCCGTACCAAAGTTTCCGACACCTCCCAAACTTCGAACGCTCACTTAGTTATGGTTTACGATTGTAGCCATGCATGTAGAAGATATTTGAAGCGATTGCGAAGAGGGCCCGGCACAGGGAACGTAGAAGAGGAGGGGGGACTAAGCAAAGGGAAGGTCTGGTTGAAAGTGAGGCCGATAAATTCGGCAGAAAGAAAGAAAAAAAACAGAAGGTGTTGGCCGTTAAACATTTGCTTAGGGCTTGTTTCGATCAGCCCAGCATACGTTTCAGTCGCCGATTCCTTGACTCGTGCACGTAGTTTGGGGGTGGAAGGTGAGCTCTCCAATAGCCTGCCCAAAATCCGGCGAGCAGTTTTAAGGCGATGTCAAGATGCCGTCGGCGGCAAGTCGGCTCTGATTTGAAGTCGAGGGCATAGATAGGCACGTGATGATGCGTCGTCACGTATTCTTCTGCCCTGAACAACTAAACACCCTCTCCCATTTCCTCCGTCGTACACCTCTCTCTGTCTATAAGTGAGTTTTTCATGGGCACGTCATCGTCGCCCGCCTCTAGTTGGCTTTCCTTCTGTACGGCGAGCTCCACGATAGAGAGGAGATGACAGCCGAGCGCGTGGGACATGACCGCGGTGGGTCATCCAGGCAGAGTCGTCGGTGTCGCTAGCCCCAAAGGTCCGCGCGCGCTTCGCCGAGGCCTATTCTCAGGACCGACAATCAAGACCATCCACGAGGAGTTGCGCGGTCAGAGGGAGTCGGAAGGAGGCGGCGGAGCAGTCTTCCGGGCGCGGGGTTACGCGATTGACCGCGACGACTTGCTCTACCTGATCGATCCGGTCGACGACCACCTTCGCCTCTGTGTGCCGACGCAGCTGCACAAGGAAGTCTTGGAGATTTGCCACGACCGAGAAAACCATCAAGGCGTGGACGCAACCTACCAGCGCCTCCAACGGGACTTCTATCTCCGCAGCATGTCGAAGGTTGTGCGTGGCTACGTGGCCCACTGCCCGTCGTGCGAGGTCAACCGCACGCACCGACATCCGCCCTACGGGGAGCTCCAGCCGATCTCGGCGCCGGCGCGCCCTCTGCACACCGTCACGATCGACTTTGTCGTCAAGCTCCCGCCGTCGCAGACGCCGGCACGTCGCACGATCTTCGATACCATCCTCACCGTCACGGACAAAACGAGCAAGATGATTATGCATGTACCGGAGATGATCTCCGACCGGGATGCGCGGTTTACGTCTGCGTTCTGGAACACGCTCATGAGCCTCCTCGGTGTTCGTCTCGCCTATTCAACTGCGTACCATCCGCAAAAGCGAGCGGAGCAACCATACGGTAGAGATCACGCTCCGGTACTATGTCAACGCTAACCAGGACAATTGGGTTTCTGCCCTCGGGGACATCGAGCATGCCTTCAACAACCGGCGATTTACGGTCACGTACGTGGCTCGCTCTCAACGAGGTGCTCTTCGGTTTCCTGAAGCGGGACGCAAGTAGCATCCTCAATCTGTCCGCCCCGGCTCCTGACGCCGTCGCCGTCGCATACAAGGACGGGCCGGACGGATTGAGGATGCTGCCTGCGTCCCGCTTCAGGAAACCCGAAAAGCACCTCGTTGGGAGCGAGCTTCGTGACCGCAGATCGCCGGATGTTGAAAGCATGCTCGATGTCCCCGAGGGCAGAAAACCAGTTATCCTGGTTAGCGTTGACGTAATGCCGGAGTGCGATCTCCATCGTCTGGTTGCTCCGCTCGCTCTGTCCGTTGCACTGCGGTGATACGCGGTGGAGTGAGCGAGGCAGACACCAAGGAGACCCATAAGCGTCTTCCAGAACGCAGACGTGAATCGCACATCCCGGTCGGAGATCATCTTCTCCGGCATATCCCAATACCGTCGCACGCTGGCGATGAAGCACTCCGCCCATTCCTCCGCGCCCCAATCCTCCCGTCCCGGGATGAGCATGATCGCCTTGCTCGTTTTGTCGGTGACGGTGAGGATGCTGTCGAAGATCGTGCGATGGGCCGGTGTCTGCGACGGCGGGAAGCCTGACGAGCAGATAGAGGTCCCGCTGGAGACGCTGGTAGGTCGCGTCCACGCCTTGATGATTTTCTCGGTCGTGGCACATCTCCAAGACTTCCTTGTGCAGCTGCGTCGGCACACAGAGGCGAAGGTGGTCGTCGGCCGGATCGATCAGGTAGAGCAAGTCGTCGCAGTCAATCACGCCAATGCCGGCCACGTCGTCTGCCTTATGTGGAACGTCAGCGGGCGCTGTAACCGCGACAACTGGCCCCGCCAGCACGTCTGCGCGGAGTGTGCGGACCCTCGACCGCGAACCTCTGTGGCTGCATCAGCACCAAGCCTGCCATCCACCCGGCGTCGCGACCAGCGGTGGCGCCTACAACATGAACGGGTCGTACGCTGTGAGGCTCGCTTTCAGAGACCTCACCCGACAGAATACCTATGCCTTCCACTTCTTAACCCGACGTAAGTTCGCGAGCGGAAGGAGACATCATTATCATAGGGCCTTAGTAAATGGGAGGCAACAGTCGAGAGAGCGGCCATTGGCGTGTAATAAGCGCCTCGTCACGTACGCGGAACCGCTACCATTTCACGGGCGGAACGACGGCTTCAATCAAACCTCATGTGCTTGCCCTTCTTCTTACTCTCCGTCTTCCTCCTCTTGGAGAGCCCCTTCGTTACGTCCAGTCCGCCGTCGCGTTCTTCCCGCACGCTGCCATCCACATCTCCAGAACCAGTAGACGGTCTGTCGATCCCTGCTATCTCCGCGTCCTTGTGTCGATCTCGCCGCACAGGCTCACCCTGCACCCGACCACCTCGGCCTTCTGAACCTTCACTGACACTAGTGGCAGCTCGCGCGGCGGCCTTTGCTCGCGCTGCCTTGCGAACTGAAGCCGGAAGCGACATCCAATATTCTCGCTCTCGCTCTCCCGAAAGCAGCTCCATTTGAATCGGCGCACGGTCGCCCTCCAAGGCCGCGTCGGCGGTGGTCGCTGAAGACGCATCGGAGGATGGTAGGTAGGTTGGGTTGGAGGAAAAGTATGCGATCAACGACGTCGCATGGGAAGCCGTCCTCGCACGAACGTAGCACTGACGCACGATCAAGCAAAAGGCTCAAAACGTTTCAGCCACACCTCTGACAAAACACCGGTGTTTGGCAAACTCACGTCGGCAGACCTATCGTGGCGATCTATATAGTCCACGGCGCCAGGTACAGACTTGTCGAAGAGACTTGTTAATGTTGTCTTGTTTGCTCCAGCAGGGATATGACGCCCAAGAAGGATGACTCCAAAAGGGTATTCGGCTGTCGCGGAGAGCGGAGAAGCTGAGTCGGAGGGATTCGTACGTGGCATGTTGGCTACAAGAGTCTCGTGTCGCGCCAGTGGGACCGATGGTTTGAGGTCGCGACTGACTGTCAAAGCTTCGGCCTGTCGCGCTGCGTGGTTGGACTCTTGCAGTCGCTTCTGCAAGGCGAGGTATTCGTCCCTTAAATGGTCCCACGCTGGCCTGGGAGTTTGAAGCGAATGAATTCAGTCACGTCCAAGGTCGTATTAAAGAGGTAAAATACGGTTGCTCACTTGGACAGGACTCGGAATCCATCCCCTCCGGCCGTGTGCTCGCCCGTGTCCAGCTTGCTCGCATCGTCTGTTCGGTCTCTCTCGGCCACGGGCGAAAGCTTGCATCCAGCTGCTCGACCCTTTGAGCTGCTCAGATCCCACGGCCATCGCTCTTCCATTGTGCGCACGTCGTTTTCATCGCCCAACACGATGAAAGCGAATCCTCGAAACTCGCTGCCGCCCAGTTCTTCTTCAAGTTCTAAGCCGTGTTCCTTTTCTTTTCCCTTGAACGATCTACGGGCGGTGGAAAACGCTTCGCTTTGAGCTTGAAGAGGACGTTGGCACGGGCCTGAAGCCAGACGAGGAAAGAAAACAGCCTGTACCGACTGATCCGGACTTGTGGCAAGAAGAAAGCTGGCTACGCTGGCGGCGGAGTGGACCCAAGATGGAAAATTCTCCTGCGATGGACAGGTCAACTCAATGGGTCAGAGACGCCTCTTGCACTGGACACAATTCGCGAATGAACGCACCACTCACCGCATAGATCGTACGACGCAGCCAATATTCCGTGCCTCGTCGTATGTCCGACTTGAAAGCATTATTTCGCCGGAAACCAAAACCGTTCGGAGACAACTGAGGAACAATGAAAACCCGGCGTTTAGCGAGTCTGCCACAGCTTTCGTACCACGATTGCCTGCCTACCGTGATATTTTGGACAGGGAACCCTTTCAATGCCCGGATGATGTCAGCCTGGGAGCTGCAGACTTTCGCAATAGCGAGTACGTCTAGCAGACGAAGGATATGGACATCTACATTGCAAAGCAAAATCACGGCGGACGCTCAAAGTGGTCAGCACGAACGAGCTCAGAAAAGGTTCAGAGCAGGGAGAAAGCAGTCCAGTCTGCCGACATGGTCCAGCTCACAGTCATCGCCAGCGCCATTCACAGCCTCCCGTAACAAGTCATTCTGCGGTTTTGACAATCCGTAGTCAGACAGCTCGAGATGAACCGCTGCAGAGATCTCTTGAAGACGCTTGCGCTCCTTGGACGAGGAGGCTTCGGCAGCGGTGGCCTGTCTCGTAGACCCGCTACCGCTGGGCTCAGCATTGCGGGGGGCACCGCCGGAAGGACCAGGGTCCCTGGACACCTTGACAGGCGGTCTGCGTGAAGCGCCTTGGTGGACCCGCCGGGGAACGAAGGGAAAGGACATCGAGGGACTTTTGGTGTGGTGGTCTGCAAACGATCGCGTCTTCGAGCCCGCACGCGTTCTTTTTGTCTCCCGCTTTGTCGCCGTCGATCAATCTCATTCTCTCCCCTTGACCACGACCACCACGACCATCAGCCATCACATTGACCTCAACTCGCCGAACGCTCTGCTCGTCACGCTCTCCTTATACCCTCCTTCCCAAGGGCTGACCAGCAAGCACACGGTGAGGAGACTGCCGTCATGGCGTCAACGTCGGTCACCACAGGCACACCGCCGGCCGGGGCCTCGTCTACGGTAGTAAATGAGCGTCGCCTCTTCCGGTGAGCAGACCCCTCGGACCGCATCTTTCGTCCGAGTCTCTGTGACGGCTACTGACACTCATGTGCATTTCATTCACGTCCCTCGCATCGTGTGAGCGTAGGTCATACCGAAGCATCTACGAAGCCCTCGACTCCAACCGCCCAGCGGACGCATACGAGCTCAACGAGCTGCTCGACGCTCGCTTGCCCAAACTGAAAAGCTGTGCCGAACCCTTTGGCAAGCCGTCTTCCGATTCCAGGACCAAAGTAGAGAGCGGCAGTGTTGAGGTGTATGGTGTCGAAGTCAACGTCTCGGAGACAGAGAAGAAGCTCGCCTTCAAGATCAGCAAACGCTTCGACCTGGACGAAATCGAAGCGTTCATTCTCCTCCGGTCATACTTTCAGACCGAAGAAGAGGTCGGGCACATTCTTGGTGACCCGGAAACATCACCAAAAACGGTCGCTGCGAAGGAGGGGCTTCCAGATGACTTCATCGACGCATTCTACTTCGACGAGCGGGTCTTTCTCAGGCGCATTGTCAGTGCCCTCCTCCGGATTATCGGACACCAAGGTCTGCATTCTTTCGGCGGGATTGCGAAAGAAAAGGTCATGTTCATATTCACCGATGGCTTCACACTGCGGCTTCTTGACAAGTTTCGGCGTACCACCCAGCAACAGCTCCCCGAGTTCGTCCGAGCAAGCTTTCGGGACGCGGGCGCGTGGGCGAAGCAAATCGTGCGAGAGCAGCAGAGCCTGCTGGAGGTCATATTCCTCGACTTCTACCAACGCGATCGCCCCGACGCGGCGGCCATCGTGATGATCCTGCGAACGGCTCTGGATACTGTAATGGGCGCAAAGCAAGAGATTGCCATCTTCTTTGATGCGGAGGCCAACGATCTCATGGTTGAGGTTCAAGGTTTACTCGTCTTGATTGCGGTCGAGGTCCTTTATCTGGAGGACATACCGGAGGAGTTCTTATTAACCGAAAGCCCTTCGCCCAACGACATGATGTTATCGCCCGAGCACCTCAAAGAAGCCACCGAAATCGTCCAGTCATTTCCCTCCGACGCCATCTTCAGCCCCATCATCCTCGCCTGGTCTTTCTTGCTGAGCAGGGTGACGAATGTTCTCTTCGAGAACGAGGACCCCATGCCGGAAATTTTCCGGGACTTCGCAAGAGCCGTCTATCCTTCACATACATCAATCCGACCAGATGGGCCGATGGAACCCCCGCTCTGGCAAGGACTGACTACCATAGCTTTGGCCCCCGACATGCAACTGTTCCCGACTCTGCTTCGCATCCTCGCCCCGCCACTGGTCTCCGGCGTTCCCTCCTGCATCTCTCCGGACTCGCCCAACGCCCTCGGTGCCCGCTCGGTAATCAAAGGTCTCATTATGGCTCTCTCTGATATAGTACGCGTTGAGCACGTGCCGGACTTTGATGGCTTGGTCGACGTGTGGGTCGCCCTCTTCGGCATGACCGAAGACCCCGCGGGAGAGACGATTCGAGCGAAAGGCATCGCCACTCTTTGTGTCGAGTTCTGGCAAGTCGACTACGAGCAACCTCAGCGTAGGGCCCTGCTCGAGATGGCCAGGCAACGCTTCCCCGTTCAGCCGCGGCCTCTCCTCCGTCTTCTGCGCGCCCTATCTGGACACGCTGAAGAAGAAGATTTCGATGTCGACGGCCCGGCTTATCGTTGCTCGTTGTTCGTGCTAGACTACTTCTCCTCGCTGCCAACCATCGCCTCCGTCCTTCCTCCCGATCGCCCCGCGACGCCTTCACCATTCTCGGTAATCTCTGACGGCGTCTTCGAGTCTGTGCGGCCAATTCCCGTCATCGGAGGCATTTCCGTGCCCCCTGGTGTGCGCGGTCATCTGATCAGCGAGCCAGGGCGTACGCCTATGGTGGTTAGCTGGCAGTGGCAGAATTCCGGTTTCAAGCTCGTTATGGCCATTCTGGACTCCCTGGTAGGACATTCCAGCCAGGACCGGGAGTCGGAGCCGGAGTTGGACAACGTCTTTCAAGGGAAAGAGCCCGCTCCGACTTTCTTCGACCTCGTACCCAACGCCGAACCAGGCGACGAGGTCGACGTGATCACGGACATTCTCGGCCTGATCGAAGCCCTCTTCTCCACCGGGAAGAACGCCACTAGTCGCTTCCTCGACCATGTGCTTGGGGCGGGAGTAGACTGGACCGACGACGAGGGGATGGAGGCAGACGAGGGTGCTGACAGAGACCAGGACGAGGGTCTGAATCCGAGCGCTGGTGATTTGGTGTCGATTGTCTTCAAGATCTTGGAACGAGCCCTGTCGGCTCGCGCCCCGCCTCCACAGATCGTCACTTCAATCTTCAAGATCCTAACCCAGGTTCTGCCGATCTATTCCGATTCGATATGGATGCTTCTGCGCAGCTCCAACATTATTATCGGCGCTCCCGGGCTTGCCTCAACGGCCACGTATGGAATCGACAGCAGCTTTGCAAGCCCACAATCAACCATTCTCCGCGCCGATCGGGCACGAGGGACGTATCTCATGACGTTGGCCTATCTTGACTTCGTCCTGGAGCTTCTCGCCGACGTGCGACTTTCCCAGTTGGACGCCCCAACCGACGTTTTGCAGATGAAAGCGGTGGTATTGCGCCGCGCTCTTGCCTTCGTCAATACCGAGATCTGGTCGGAGTATCAGTCGTGGCGATTTGATGTCGTCAGGCAGAAGTTCGAGATCGGCTTGCAGACGGGGAGGCTGGCGGAAGAAGTGCTCGCCGACGTCTCACTTCTCCGACAGAGGGAAGGTGGCAGAGTCGCCGACATGGGTCCCCTCGGCATTGTCGGTGACGAGATCATAGGTCGCTTTGTCACTGGGACCAACTCTGCTCAGCTCGCTCCTCTCTTTAGCGTCCTCAGTCGCGGTCAGCAGCAGGTGACCGCTCTCGACCGTGTTTTGCGGCCCGGCGACGTACGGACGCTGGAGTCGCTAATTGAACAGCATTTGCGTCTATCTCGGCTCATCCTGTCACGTCGGCTCGCAGCACTAAAGGATCGCCCTTGCCTCCTGGAAAGGCTGTTTTTCGACCACGCCACTGCCGGGTTCCGCCTCAAAGGCTCGATTACGGGTACTCGCATCGTCCAAGTCGACCTTCTCGATGCTCTCTTCGGCTACGTATCTTACTCGATTTTAGCCGCCAACTACTCCATCGGCACCGAAGCGTCCAACTTGCTCACGAAGCTGTGTACTCTGACAAAACTCTGGCAGCCGAACCCTCCAGCTCTGGTCAGTTACCTCGGCTCGCCCGACGATCTGGAAGGGACGGTCTCAGAGATACTCGACGTCCTCGCCAGCGAGTTTCAAGAAGATCGCCTCAAAGCGTCTATCTGGTCTTTACTCGCCAGCATCATGGATTCGCAACCTGCCCTTGCAACGCTATTCATCACCGGCAGACACTTGGCTCATCGCATCGAGACCCAGATGGACCGGAAGGCGAAAGGCAAAGGAAAGGAAAGTCAATCGCCGGGTCTACCGCGAACGGCCCTTGGAGTCGCTATTGAGCAGCTGAAGGCTTGGAAGTCGCTCTGGGACGAGAGTCCATTTATGCTTGAGCCCATCCTACGCTTCGTCGACCTCGCCTGGCAGCGAATTTACGAACACGGTCTGTCGTTCGAGGAGCGCCGCAAGGACGTCGCGTTCTGGAAAGAGCTGGGAATGATCGCTCTTCAAGATCTTGGTCGGGATCCGCCCCTTGCGAAGGAGTCTGGTGTGGCCGGCGGATATCTCGATCCGGGCCGACCCGTGGAGGTGGAAGAGTATTGCTATCGCATGCTTTCGCGGGCCAGGGCAGTCAACCTGCTCACCACGGAGATCGGTGCTTTACCACGGACGGCTGAGACTGATCAGCAAAAGCCAGAGCCGTTGAAAGCACTTCTCCTCAACGTCGTCAACCAGAACGGTCTGAAAGCCATCGTTTCTGCGGCTATGGTTCGGACCGTGGTCGTGAACAGGTTGGTTGTTGAGGCGGAGATGGCGCTCATGAAGTCGTGGCGGGCGTTGTTCGAGACGTCTGTACCATTCTTCGTGGCTCACGGCGAGCCGGAAAAGGTTCAGTCTGCGTTCATCGCTGCCGCCAAGCTCGCAGCTGGAGAGATCGCGGAAGAAGAGGGACGGGGCGAGACAGTGCTCAAGATTCTCGTCGAGCGCTCACGCCTCCTCTTGGTCCTGACGGAGATCGCTATCACACCGCCGGGCAAGGCGCGGAACGTCCGCGAGGCGGTCGAACTCCTGAAGGAGATCGTTCGGGTGGCTACAAGCGACACTTTCAGCCTTTTCGACTCTGTACAACGGCTGATCACGCCGCTTTTGCACCGCGCCGTGTTCTCTTCGATCCTCCTCGTTCTGAGGCACATTGTCGCGCTTATTTCCGCCGGAGAGTCGTGCAAAGCTGAACGGCCGGATCTGCAACAGGCGGTCATGACTCTGCTCAACATGACGTTCGGCGCCGTACGTCGTCTCTTCGATGTCGCCCGGACAACCGAGACGTTGGACAACTCGTTGGCGGTCGACGTAGATCTGAAGCTTCTGACCGCCGTGTTGGCGCAATTGATCCGACCGGAATTGGGTAGCACGCCCAGTATCTGGCTCGCACAGTGTCAGGAGGTAGAGTTCTTTCGCTCGGCGTTTGAACTGCTCGTTCTGTCTCGGCCAGTGCCGTTGGACAGCGGCGGTGGGTCAGGGGCGGCCAAGCCTCTGTACACCCAGCATCTTCTCGACCTCTTTCTCGCACTCACTGTCGTCCCACAGGCCGCAGAGCAGATGGCCCTGGACGGCGTCATGACGGCCCTCTCTTCCAACGGGTCCTTGACGCCGCTGGCGGAGGCCGGACAAATAGCTTCCACGGATCCGGCGTTCCCAGGCGAGCGTAACCCGTCACATACGGCGTGGTGCACGGTGTTGGCCATCGTGGCTGGGCTGATCGACGTCCTCGGGTTGACCAGTTCGCACTTCGTCGAGGTCGAGGTCGTAGCTTTCATCCACGTCTACGGCACCCAGCTTCTGCGCGGCCTGAGTTATCGTGCGCCCGGGGAGCTGCCGCGGCCGGGTGAGGGAGGACTGATGGTCATGTCGGAGCTGCTGCCGGAGGAGACGCACGGAGAGGGCACGTTCACGACTGCGGACCTGGACGAAGCAGACAAGGTGGCGCGGCTGTTCTACGGTATCGCCGTCAGCACTACGCCAAGAGAAGAGCCGGCGAAGGCTCTGCAGACGCTGGCGGAGAACGGCCTACAGCTGCTCTCGCAGTATGTCTATCTGCTCACACACCCGCAAGCGACGGCTACTTTTCTCGAGCCCGTCACGCCAGAAGAGCGTCGTCTGTTGGAGAAGGAGGAAAATGAAGCGGATAAAGAAAGCCAGCGGGCGGGGACCAACGTTAGGGCGGAGGAGGGGGCGGACTGGAACTGGAGCCCGACGAAACGACCGCTTATGAACGACGTGCTTTGCAAAATCTTGCACGTCTCCGGTGTTCTCGTCTCCGCGGTCCTTGAGACGAGCAGGGCGACCGTGAAGGTGCTCACAGGGGAGCCTTTCGAGTGGCCTACGGACCGGACGATGGTGATACCGGTGAGTGGGATTATAAATTCGTAGGCGCTTGCCCCCGTCCCCCCCATTTTTCCGTTTGCTTCGATCATGCGTTCGGCGCTTACACTCAATCCTCGTGGCAACACGTCTCTCTGCATCGCCTTCCAGACTGCACGAACCAGCCTCGAAAGGCCAGCATCTTTCGGCACGCTTCTTGATCTTGCCTCTCAATCTCTCGACTTGCTCTCTCAACCGGCTTCGGTCATCACAGCTCCAAGACAACCGATGTCGCCTTGGCTAGTCACTCCTTTGGCGTCGTCGGTGGCCGCATACACGCTCGAGCGCTCTCTGACGCTCATCGTGACCCAAATGGCGCTGTGGAACTACGTGCCGGCGGACATGAGGACTGAGCTGCTGGCTGTGTTGGGGAAGGCGGCGAAGCGTATGCGTGCCATGGGTGCGGTAGGTGGAAGGGAAAAGGAAGGCGCATTGGGTTCCTCGTTGACCGGTGCTAAGAGTTGGGGGGCGAAGGGCCCGGCGGCGTTCATTGAAGTGCTTCACAAGTTTGTCGAGCTGCGCTTAACTCAGGAGACGCGCGGCGGCGGGGCGGTCGAAGGGGAGGTCCTCGACCGGCGAAATTCTTTGGAAGGATCTCCTTCCTTTGGGCTGTTTTGAGTTGCACTCGTGTAAAATAGGAACGCCTATTTTTCCCTTCTGGTCAATGGAATCTACGTCCAGGGAAGCGTTGCGATGATGACCACCACCAGCTCCTCCCTCCGATCGTGCTGTCGCCGCAAGCAGGTGATCTCAGATGATCGGAGCCCTTCTCAACGCGCGCTCGCTGCGCTCCTCTTTCTTCGACCAGCAAGAGACAGCAAAGCGAGATAGAGAGATAGAGAGATAGAGCGCTTGCTTGCGTCGCCATGTCGGCTCTGACACCCCCCCTTTCTCCCACAACGTCCCCTCCTACCATATCATCTCCTACCCCCATTTCACCGCTCCCCCGCTCCCCGCTCCCCGCCGCTCCGTCTAGCACGCCCGGCGCATCGAACCCGATCAACGCCAAGCTCCGCTCCATTCTCTCCAACAATTTCGAGGACGAGGCCACGCGGAACGCCCTTCGTACCCTTGATGGATTTTACGTGAGGCAGAAGGACAGGGAGAAGGGGAAAGGGAAGGAGAGGGAAAAGGACGGGGCTGGAGAGCGCTCGGGGAGAGGGACGGTGGACGTGACAAGTGCGAGGAGGAACTTGAAGAGGAACGTTCAGGGGAGGATGGAAGAGGCTAGCGAGCGCGTGCTTAACGTCTGCAAGACGCTGGACGAGGTGAGCCCGCACGCTTTGCTTTTCGTACCTCCAGCGTCTCAGCGAGCTATCCGAGCGTCGCTGACACCGACGCCCGTCTTCTCGTCTCCTCGTCCCTACGCTGCAGCGTCTCGGAGACCTGGAAACGAACGTGGGCGACATGCACGCCTGCTGTGACGAGGTGGAGACGAAGCTGCGTCAAGCGGCGAACTCGACTCGGTACCTCATCCAGCATGCCCACGGCTTACAGCAACAACGGTGCGCCGTCCAGCGAAGCACGAGAGCCTGCTCGTCGCGCTCACGACGGCCTTCTTCCTTTTCCTTCTTCCACTTCTTGTTGAGCAGACTGCACGCCTCTCAGCGAGCCCGCATCCTATCTCTTTTCCTGACTCGCTTCACTCTCTCCCAAGCGGAGTTGCAGGCACTCACCGTCCCAGCGACCGAGGAGCCGGTCGGAAAGACGATGTTCGCAGCGATGGACCGAGTGGAGCAGATCCGAAAGGACTGTAGGGCGCTGCTGGCGGGTGGCGGGGAGGGTGGAGGTGGGATGCGCGCTGGGTGAGTGAAAACCTTTAGGCCCGTCTCTAACAACTGCTCATCTGGTTTGCCGACGTTCCCACATCGACATCGCTCAGCGTCGACATCATGTCGACCACCTCGGAGTATCTTGAGGCGGGCTATCAAAAACTCTACAAGTGGTGCACTTTCGAGTTTAGAGGCTACGTCAAAGAGGGAGAACTTCTCGAAGTTGGACCCGGCATGCGCGAGGCGATTCGGCGGCTCAGCGCCAGGGAGGACCTGTACGAGTGAGTGCATGTCGTGCGCTTGGACGCAGATTTGCATCCTTCGGCCTGACAATTGGATGCTGTTTGTCTCTGGATACAACACGCTCATCCCTTCTTGTTCCTTCACCGGCGCAGCCTCGCCCTACAAACGCTCATCACTGCCCGTTCATCGACCATCCTCCAGTTGTTTATCTCAGCTCTGACAGTAGGCGGCCCAGCTCCGACTTTCCTGCCTCGTCCCATCGAGCTGCACGCGCACGAGCCGACTCGGTACGTGGGCGACATGCTCGCCTGGGTGCACCAGGCCCTGGCAAACGAGCGCGAGTTTCTGGAAGGCCTTTTCGGTGCCAAGGAGCTGGGAAGGAGGACCGGCGAAGCGAGACAGGGGTTTAAGAAGCAAGACGTCGCTGGAGGAGAAGCTTCCTCTGGCGACGTGGGCGAAGCGGAGAAGACGGTGAGGAGGCTGTTGGATGCGAACATGGAGGGAGTCTGTAGACCATTGAAGGTGAGACCCTTTGTCGCTCGGCACTGTCATGTCCAGCACGCCGGCTGGTCTCATTCTGGCCTTTCTCACACGGACGGCCAACCTTCGCTGCCATTGTCTAGCTCCGCGTTCATCAGACGGTCAAATCCCAGGAGGGCTCAATTACGGCATACCGCCTGGCCAACCTGGTCGAGTTCTATCGCACGACGATGGAGCATACGATTGGGCCCAATGCGAACTTGAGTAAATCACTTCGAGAACTCACCGAGCTTTCCTACCGTGCCTTCTTCGCCACGTTGGAGGCCCAGGCGAGAGGTCTACTCAGGTTCAACGAGCCTCCCGCCTCTGACCTCACGCCGCCTGCTCCGCTGCTCGGCAGTACGGTCACGCTCAAAGAGCTCATGGCCGTGCATAACTCCTCCTTGCTAGAGTCCATAGAAGGTGCCGACGAGGCCCAGGCGGGGGAGAAGTCGCTGGAGGAGGAGACGGCCATCACCGACTTCGAAGAAGTCATGGATAGGCTGCTGGACCCGATGCTGGACATGTGCACCAACCTCGGGACACTCCTGCTTAGAAAAGGCAAAGGGGCTCGTAAAGAGGCGGAGGGAGAGTGGGAAAGGGGCATCTTTGAGATCAATTGTCTGGAGTATGTCAGGGTGAGTCCTTTTACTGCTGCCAAGTGACGGATTTCCCATTTCCCAGAGCCGGAACCACTTCGTTTCATTTTAAACACGAACGTAAATTGATTGCTCATCCTGCCTTCGTTTCCTTTTCTGCCAGAACGCACTCTCCCCATACCCCTTCACTACCATCCGGGTCATTCACATTCAGAAGAGGATTGACGAGCACGCAAGTCTTTTGACGGACGCGCACGTGCGTGGTCGTGCTTCTTACCCCGTCTTTTGGTGGCCGTCCTCTGACCCTTGTCTCTTCTTCCTGGTCGATCTGCTGTAGTTCAAGTACCTCCTCGGCGAGAGCGGACTCGCCCCCATTATAGATGCGTTGGATACGAAAGACGCAGATGTAAGCTTCTTGAATATCCGGCCTTTGTCTCCATGCGCATCTCGTTCGAGCTGAGCCAGATGACTACGATCTCCCCCGTCGTTTCCTGAATTGGTGCTGACATCTATCACGCTTTATTCTTTCGTCACCGCGTGAACAGACCCCGCTGTCCCACAACCCGCCAACGGCGCCTCAGCTGCTGACGACCTACCTATCGACGTTCTACTCCTTCCTTTCATCCCCTCTCGCGCTCGCCTCACCTCGCCTTTCCCTCCTCGTTTCACCCTCTCTCCGTTTTTCGATCCATCGTGACGCTCTGAGGCGCGTCGGAGAGGCATATGGTCGCGTGATCGACGCCGTGAGGGAGCCCAAGAACAGGTATGAGTGGAAGGAAAGCTTGGTTAGAAGGAGTAAGGAAGAGGTCGAGGTGCTGCTTGGGGTGGAGCAAGACGCCTGAGGTAGTCCGGAGTACGTAGAAGTAGCTTGTGTTGGTACTTGATCCGCTTGTATGAACACAGCGTCGTGACCACCCTCATAACGCGCATCGTCCCCAAAGACCAGCTTCCGCTTGCTTGATAGGCATAGCATCTCCAAGACGCACCAAAAGCACACCTCTGCCCGCATCGTGACACACAGACACAAAGGAAGCAGAAAGAATACATTCATGTCGCTGGTAGTTTTGCATAAGACAAAGGTGGGAAGGAAAGGGACATGATGGAAGGGGCCAGACAGACAGTCGCGGGAACGGACACGCACACACACGCCGTTCCCTCGCTCCCTTCCAGCAGCGCGACACAATCCCGATCCGACCGAACGACTCCCTTCGCTCTCTCCCTGCTGCCAACCACTCATCATCCCCTCCCCGCAGACCGCGCCCCCCTTACCGCCACCATCACTCCCAGTGATACGCCGAAAACCGCGCCAAAGGGTAAGCTTAGGCGACGAGAGTGGATGCGGTGGCGCTCTCGTACTTGAAGGTCGGGGGCAGCTGACCGCGGGTCTTGTAGTACCGGCTGAGGCGGTGGATACGGGACTCGATGAGAATGAGGCGGAACTTGGAGTCCTTGTCCTTGCGGTTGCGCTCGAGGTGCTTGCGAACGGAGACGGCCTTCTTAATGAGGTGGTAGAGGTCCTCGGGAATCTCGGGGGCGAGGCCTGAAGAAGAAGGGGGGAGTAGAGCGAGAAGACATGGCCGCGGCCCAAGTTGAGCGACGTGGACCGATGGGAGCCACGCACAGGCTGCTTCGCGCGCCCGCTCGGTCACTCACCGTGAGTCTTGAGGATACGGAGTATCTTGTTACCGGTGACAAAGCGGACCTGAGCAATGCCGTGCGAGTCGCGGAGCTGGACGCCGATCTGGGAAGGGGTCAAGCCCTTGCGAGCGAACTTGGTGATCTGGTCCACGACCTCCTCCGAGGTGGTCTTGAGCCACGAGGGAGGGGTGCGGCGGTAGGGGAGGGCGGACCCGCTAATACCCTTGCCCTTGGAGTGCATGCGACCCATTTTGGCTAGCTTTTGTTGACGTTGGAGACGAAGGGGCGAACGATTCTTGACGGCGGCTTCGTCGTTTGCGTGACGGACGGTCCAGTCGGTGGTGACCTTCGGATTCTCAAACCTGGCCTTGGCCTCTCACCGGTAACCCTAGCCAGTCGCGCACCAGGGAAGGCGCGCGTGAAGTAACCCTACTCTTAGGCGTAGTCCGTCTGCCGCTAGCTATACAGTTTCCCTTGTTCTCGGCGACAAGCGGAGAAAAGCCTGCGGAGGCGACTGCGGCGGAGGAAGGACGGCGAGGTCGGGGCTGGGACAGACAACAACGAGCACAAGACAGGGCCGACACTCTCTTTATCCTTCAAGATCCCCACCGACAAGCATGAAGCTCAACGTCGCCAACCCCGCCACAGGGGCCCAAAAGTCCTACGAGATCGACGATGAGCGCCGCGTGCGCATCTTCTACGACAAGCGCATGGGCCAGGAGATCGAGGTCGATACGCTCGGCGACGAGTGGAAGGGCTACGTGCTCAAGATCGGCGGCGGCAACGACAAGCAGGGTTTCCCCATGAAGCAGGGTGTTCTCCTCCCCTACCGTGTCCGCCTTCTCCTCTCTGAGGGCCACTCCTGCTACCGTGCTCGCCGCACCGGCGAGCGCAAGCGCAAGTCGGTTCGCGGCTGCATCGTCGGCCCCGACATCGCTGCCCTCCACCTCATTGTCGTCAAGCGTGAGTGTCGCTTCGTCTCCTTCGGCGGTCGAAGGGCTAGGGACGGAGGAGGTTCACTGGAGAGATGTTTCGCAGTTGTGGAACGAAGGTGGAGCTAGCTTTGGGTTGATCGTCTGGTGTGCTAACGTTTCGGCTCCACCGGATTCACCGTATTCAGAGGGCGAGCAGGACCTTCCCGGTCTCACCGACGTGACCGTCCCTAAGCGGTGGGTTCTCACCTCAATCTGTGTTGGATTATTGGAATATGCGCTTAACTGAACATTGTTTTCGTTCTTTTCCTCCCACAGCCTTGGTCCCAAGAGGGCTACCAAGATCCGCAGGTTCTTCAACCTGACCAAGGAGGACGACGTGCGCAAGTTCGTTATCCGTCGCGAGGTTCAGCCCAAGAAGGAGGGCGCCAAGCCTTACACCAAGGCGTGAGTGTCCAAGCAGCGAGGCGGGGCGGGCCGAATTACGCGGTTATCACAGGCGTTTATCCCACTGACGTCCTCTTCTACTCGCTCTGGCTGCACCGACCTTGCACAGTCCGAGAATCCAGAGGCTCGTTACGGACAGGCGCCTGCAGCACAAGCGCCACCTGCGTAGCCTCAAGAAGAGGCGGTTCGAGAGGCAGAGGGAGCAGGTCAAGGAGTACAACGCCATCCTCGAGAAGCGCATGGCGGAGAAGAAGGAGCACGTCAAGGCCGTCCGTGCGGCCAAGAAGGCCAAGCGCGTCGCCGCCTCTGCCTAAAAGCTGCACTGGCCGAGTCGACGAGTCTCCCATCGGCTCAATCCTTTCTCTCTCGCCATGTGGCCATGAAGATGACCGTCTTTTCCGCTCTCTCTCGGCCTGTCTTTCTGTTTCGCGTCCCTCTTCTTGTCAACGATGACGAGTTGGTGGGAGTGAAAACGGGTGGTCGCCAGACAGGTTCGATATGTACGCTACATGCACGCGCCCAGTCCATGTCTTCCCCTTTTATCTTTCAAAAGGCCATCTTACCCAATCTTCAGCGGCGATGCGGTGGACGAATTTCGTGACTGACTGGCTTATTCGCTATCGTGTGGTGTGACGCGTTGTGGTGGAATGCTTCTGCCGCCATCGCCCAAAGAGTCGTAGCAGGGTGGTCCCTTTAGCTCGAACTTCCACCACCGTCATTTGAGAGCAGCTGGTGTGCAGTCAGCCGGTGCTGCGGCAAGTGCACCAGCGATCAGCGAGTCTTCGACTCGTCTTTCCACTCACCGGCCACCAGCTGACCCATCCTCGCCCGATCATTTCCGCGGCCAGCATGTCTCAGCGCAAGTCGAAAAGCAAGTCTGGTAGCTCGTCACCCAGTGGTGCCGGCATGGCGATTGACAGTCTTGAGGCGGAGCGGAAGGGCGCGCACCTTCAGAATGGGAGCGCAGTTACGACTACTGAGGCGGCCTCCACTGCCGGGGGAGGCGCAGAGGAGGAGGTGACGCCCATCAAGGTGGACGTGGCTAACTTGTCCGAGCTGAAGAGCACCTGCGATGAGGCTGTGGAAAGGGTGAGCTTGTTTACCTGGACGGGCCAACGCTATGGGGAGCGGCATACAGCTGACGTAGCGACTTGACTGTCCGCCTGTCTCCATCTAATCCTGTTCCGAACATCGTCGCAGATTCTCACCAAACCTTCAGGTCCACTCTTCAAGGCATCACACTTCCACACGGACGTTCGGCTTGTCCTCGGCTTTACCTCGGCGGCCATCATGGTTGGCACGACGCTCTGGAGTTACTTCATCGAGAAGGATTGGCAGAAGAACAAGGGTTGGACGGCCGTGTCGGTGGCTGCGTGAGTGGTGCCGCTCATCCGTGTCCTATTGTCTTCAGCCGCCGTTTCTCTGTTCCACACAAGCACAGAAAGACCCTTTGTGCTTACTCCACATGTCGCTTCTTGTTCTCGGACGGTCTTGGGCTCTCTCAGGTATATCATCCTTTCCCTCATCCAAACTGTATACGCGTATTACGTCGAAGGAGACGTCATCTTTACCGGAAAGCGCAAGATGGTATCTAATCGAGTTGAGTGACCTTCTTCGACCTCACTACGGGCGAGAGATCGACTGACCATTGTCGTTCTTCCACACAGATCGAGACCGAGCGCCTAACCGTCTCGTCCCCTTCCCTTCCCCCACCCACCAAAGCCACCCCGTCCTCCGCTTCCACTGCCGCTCCAACGGCTAAAACGGCGATGGTCCCGCCGGTCTACACCCTCAAGTTCTCCTATCTTCGCTCCTCCAACGGCGGCAAGAGCATCCTCCGTCGCTCTCGCGAGAAGGTGACCTTGGGCCACTTGGGCGAGTGGTTCACCAGCGACGGCGAGTTTGTGGAGGAGGAGTTCGAGAGGAGGTTTCTGAAGGGACTGGAGAAGGTCATGGGCAGCTCTTGATGAAGGCAAGTGGTAAATGGGCTTGGTTTGGTTCAACGGCGTCGTCGATGGCCAAGTTTAGGGTTGGAGCGATGAATTCGGTCCGTCGGCTCGAGCGAAGTCCACCCACGCGGGGGAAGTGCGAGTGTGGACGGACGGGCGAACATAGGGGTTTACCCAACTCACGCATATACCGCTGAAGGTCGACGTCGGCATGTAATCGTCATCTGTCCACAGATTTATCGAAGGCCGACCCTCTCTCACAGTCAGTCTGCGCCAAGGATAGTCGTTTTCCGATCGCTCACATGAAACACCTCTCCTCGCGCGAGCCGTCTGCAACCTCGGTGTCCCCTCAGGAAACTGAATCGCGTCGCGGATGCATAAAAAAGGGCTCTGTTGACGCTGCGACGATGGGGAAAGACCGGAAATGCGGGAGACTATAAAGGATGAGGAGGACGAAACGGGTCGGGTGGGTATAGACAGAACAAACGATGGACACGTCGGATTGTGGAGGAGAAACAAAAAGGCGGATCGTCTTCGACAAGAAGAGGTCGGTCGGTCGTCGCGGGTCATTACAGGATCGTGTCGTTCGGTTCGGTTCGGTTCGGTCCAGTCCGGCGAGGGTGCCCAAGGTCCACAATGGCCGCCCGTTCCTCTATGCCTCGGACCCGTCCCTCTCCGCCTCGCCCGCCTTTTCGCTCTCCTCCACCGTCTCCCCGCCTTCTTTCCCAATCAACGACGTCGAGCTATCTCGATGCCGCATCGTGCCTCCCATGCCGATACCTTTGAGCTTGTGCTTAGGAACCGGCTCCCCCTCGTCCACCCCGTGGTCCTCGCGACGCGTCGAGACCAGGTTAAGGCTCTGAGCGAGTCCCAAGAGGAGAAAAAAAAGTCGTCAAGCGTAGTGAGGGTGTGTGTCGGGAAAGAAGGAGCGACGAACGTCGATCGAATCGAGTCGCGCCAAAGAGGAAGATTTGACAAGTGTGCCCCAGAAGAGCCATGTGGACTCTTGCTCACCTCGTCGAAGCCGTGCTTGCCCAGGTCCGCCCACGTCTCCGAAGGGTCGTTCTCCGTCTGGAGTGAGTACATCTGCATGAATCCCTCCAGCTGTCGCATCGAACGGGGAAGAGAGAGGAAGTGAGTGAGAACGGGTGGCGGTCGGGCGCGTCATGGAACGAACGGCTCTCGCACGACGACGTTTCCATGTGTCCGTCGTGCACTCGTTCCGCACAAGCAGAGCGCGGGACAAGGGAGGAACGCAACTCACTGTCATGAATCCCTGATCGTTAACGTCCAAAAAGTCCAGGATCTCCTTCTTGCTCTCCTCGTCGAACGGGCTACCGTTCGTGTCGATCGCGAACCGGTCGAGACCTTCCGTGGTGAGGTAGGCATCTACGGGAGGCTTCCTTCCGCCGGAAAAGGGAAGCGAGGTCGGAGAAAAGGGCGGCTTGTCGTTCGCAAGGGCGACCGACGAGGAGGAGGGGGAGGAGGTACCATTCGCGCTGGTCCCTTCCCCCGCTTGTGACGCGGCCGCGGACGAGGAGGTGCAATATTTGCTGAAGATGTAGGTCAGCGTGTTCTCGAACTGTAGGCAACAGAGCGAGGCGAGGCAGACGGAAACGAGGTGGACGTGAGCGATTACGGTGCCCAGGGAGGACGGCGAGCTTCCATCGGCTGGCGTGGGCCAAGGTCGTGCGTGGTTGGGCAGGCTCACCTCGGGCGTCAGTTCGCCGTCTTCGTTCAAAAGGGTAGCCGGCATCCTTCCTTCCTTCCTGCCCTGGGAGGTGCACGAGCGCCTGATCAAAGGGTGAGTGTGAAAGGGAAGGAGATGACGAGAAGGACGGTGGGCGAGAAGGGAAGGGACGGCGAAGAGGGACTGACTAGCTAGCAGGAGAACGGGTGACTGACGCACGGCGGACGGGAGGGAATCGCGTTGCCGCAGTCTTTCGTCTTTCTCTGCGACAAGCGGCAGGGCAATCTCCCCGTCCGCCCGGCTGGGTACACACACACGCACGATGGCCGTCCAGCGAAAGGCAAAACAAAAAACGACGGAGGGGAAGAGCAGCTTCAAGAAGAGCGTTCCCGTACGGCTCCTCAAGGAGCAACAGATGAAGAAGCAGCAGCGGAAGGAGGCGCAGAACGTCTCGCGAAGGGGCGATCGAGAGGACGACGACGAGGCGCGGGTCGACAAAAACGGCGCCGACGGCGCTTCTTCGCCCCGCAAGAGGCGTCGAACGGAGAAGCAGAAAGAGGCGTCGGCGTCGACCTCGTCGGAGGCTCGCACGCTGTCCTCGAAGTTGCTCGTCCCGCAGGACAGGCTGCCATGGAAAAAGCTGGAGCGCCCCTTTGAGGCGGGTTTCGATCTAGACGGGGGCCTGCTCGAGCTGGAGGAGGTGGACGGGGTGGAGGTGCGGTACGAGGAGCAGGAGGGGGGAGGGCGGATTGTCAAGTTTGCTTTGAAGGAGGAGCGGGGAGAGGGCGAAGGGAATGTAGGCGAGGAGAAAGAGGAGGCGGAGGGAATTTCTTCAGATGACTCGGAAGAACAGGAGTCTCGCGATGAGAGCGGCGAGGCGCCAGGGGAGGAGGCGGAGCGGGAGAATGCGAAGGGGAAGGGCGGAAAGGAGGACGGGGTGAAAGCTCTTTCCAGCGGTTCGGAAGAGGAGCGTGTCGAGGAAACGTTTGACGGTAAGCCCCGGCGCCGAACCGGATTCTAGGCACGATCCTTCCATTCTCATTGGCACGATTGGGGCCTGATATCGTCTCGACGTGTTTGTTTGCAGACGCCCTCCTCCCAGCTTGGTCGTCCATCCCTCTCCACCCGTCGCTGAAGCATGCCCTGCTCGCGATGAACTTTACGGCGCCCACCAACATTCAGGCGGCTGCGTTGCCGAAAGCTCTGGAGGGCCGAGACGTGGTCGGCGTCGCGGAGACGGTGAGTCCTGAGCAGCATCCCGTCCAGCCCGGATCTAAGGGCTTGCACACGTCTTTACGATCAGATGCGATGAGACAACATGATATGAGATGAGATGAGCGCCTTGCTGACCGGCATCGCCTTGGATTTGTTTATTCAGGGCTCCGGTAAAACGCTAGCGTACGGGATGGCGATCCTTCACCACATCCTCGCCAACACGGAGGACACGTCGCCGAGCGAACATGGTTCGCCTCGACGACCCCTTTCCGCCCTCGTCCTCGCCCCGACGCGCGAGCTGGCGCTCCAGGTGACGTCGCACCTGAGCGCCGTGCTGGACGCACGGCACGCTCGCGCCGCCTCTTCTTCGTCTTCCGACGGAGGGCCGCGAGGGAGGAGGGTGGTCGTGGCGAGCGTGTGCGGAGGGATGAGCGTGCAGAAGCAGAAGCGGGTGCTAGGGGCGGGACCGGACGTGATCGTCGCGACGCCGGGCCGACTGTGGGACTTGCTCGGGGACGACGACGATCTGAGTCGACAGGTGAAGTGGGTGCGGTTCCTGGTCGTCGACGAGGCGGATCGGATGATCGAGGCGGGCCACTTCAAGGAGTTGGACAGTATCCTCAAGCTGACGCGTCGTCGCACCAAGTGAGTAAGAGAGAGCGCGGGCGCTCGGTCGGTCGGTCGGTCGGTCGGTCGAAGACGAGGTTCGACGTGTGCAGGCTGACTGATTTCGCTGACTGGCTTTCTCTCTTCATGTCCGCCGCCGCTGCGATCACCCTGGCAGGAACGACGAGGGCTTCAAAGACGAGTTCGACGCGGATGAGGCGGGCGCTGCGGCGACGGAGGCGCGGGAGGACATTCAGACGTTCGTCTTCTCCGCGACGCTGAGCAAGGAGCTGCAGCGGGACCTGAGGCGCGGGAGAGGCGGCGCTGGAGGGCAGGGCAAGGGCAGCAAAGACAAAGGCAAAAGAGGGACGACGCTGGAGGAGCTCGTTCTGAAGATGGACTTTCGTGACGAGCATCCATTCGTCATCAACCTGGCTCCCGAGAGGGGCGTCGCGGATACGCTCATGGAGGCCAAGCTGGAGTGTCTGAAGGAGGACAAGGCGAGTCGGCGGGACGGGCGGAGGGAAGGAAGTAGGTTTTGAGCGACCATTACTGACGCTCGTCCTTCTCTTTTCTTTTCTTTCAGGACCTCTACTTGTACTACTTTCTGCTCCGCTACCCGGGGCGGACGTTGGTATTCGTGAACAGCGTCGACGGCATCCGGCGACTGCAGCCGCTGCTCTCGCTCCTCCGCTTCCAGTCGCTGCCGCTGCACTCGCACCTGCAGCAGCGGCAGCGGCTCAAGAACTTGGACCGGTTCAAGGCGGCGACCGAGGCGGTGTTGCTGGCGACGGACGTGGCGGCGCGTGGGTTGGACGTGCCGAGCGTGGAGCACGTGGTGCACTACCAGCTGCCTCGGACAGCGGATGCGTACGTACACAGGAGCGGGAGGACGGCACGAGCGAAGAGTGAGGGCGTGAGCCTGGTGCTGTGCGGGCCTGAGGAGAAGAAGGGGATGACGGAGCTAATGAGGAGCTTGCGTAGAGGTGAGCATCGGGCGCCCTTTCCAAGTCGGGCCTTCTTTTTCTTTCTCTTCGCGCGCTGAAGAAAAGCGAGCCGTTTGTCCGTCCGTTCGTCTTTTCGGCAGAGGACGAGCTGCCAGACTTACCGGTGGAAGCGTCCTTCCTGGCGCGCCTGAAGGAGCGCATCGAGCTGGTGCGCCAGATCGACCAGGCGGAGCACAGGCTTCGGAAGGAGCAGCATGACCGGAGCTGGCTGAGGGAGCAAGCGGAGGCGTTGGAGATTGAGATGGATTCGGACTTTGTGTGAGCGTTTGTTTCTTTTCGTCGTCGTCGAGGATCCTTCCGTCCGTCTCATCCCGCTGCTCCGTCCTTCCTTGCTTCTTTCTTGCCTCTTACAGCAGCGACTCGGACGACTCGAACTCGCCTGCGCATCGCCAGTCCAAGGGAAAGGCGAACGGGAGCTCGTCCAAATCGCGCGAGCTCAAGGCGCGGCTGTCTGCGCTGCTGAAACAGCCGCTGACGGCGCGCGGGGTGTCGCACCGGTACATCACGTCAGGACGGCCGGGCTTTGTGGAAGGGCTGCTGGACGGGAGGCGTGAGTGGGAGGGGGCGAGGGATGGAGAAGAGAAGAGACGGGCGGCTTTTCCGCGGACCGGCCAACTGATCTATCTCTGTTTCTTCCTTCTTTCAGAGCACGCGACGCTATTGGGGGTGGAAATGTCGGCAGCGAAGGACGATGTGGGGGTCAACGCGTCCAAGGTGGGCAGGGGAGGGAGCAGGAAGCGACGGGGCGCGGTGGAGGAGGAGGCGAATTAGGCGGCACGCAGCGCCGCAGTCAAAGTTCGCTGAATGAATGGACGAGCGGAGGCGGGCAGGAAGGGGTGCTTGTATGCGCCACGTGGCGTGCCCGCCCATTCATTCCATTTCATTCTAGTCAGTCAGTGACTCGGCAGGGGCTAGTGACGCACAGAAGAACGCCACTCAGAGTTTGTCGTTGGAGAAGAAAAAAAAAAAAAAACCTCGGGAGTGCCGAGTTTGGCCTCGAGACGGACAGATAGGCTAGGCTCATTCACGTCCTTGTCCTTGTCCGGGCGGGGGTGGAGTGACGTCATCGGCGCGTCGCCCATGAGCGAGTGTGCGATCGATGCGTGCGCTGCGCCAGGGGCGACGGGCCGCGTGCCCCGCGTGACGCGACGCAGCGTACAACAGACGGACGGACGGACGGACGGACGGACGGCCGACATGGACGGGGGGTGGTGTACGTCAATAATAGCGAGTCACACGACGCGATCCGGCCAGGCCAGCAGCAGCACTCACTCAGGTGGGCCAACGACCGAGGAGGATCTCGAAGCCGTAGATGGCGCCGACGGGGGTCGTGTCAGTGACCGTGTAAAGAAGACCGCCGCCGATGGCGCTCAGCGCGGCTCCGAGCATGATCCAGGGAGACCACTAGGACTATGGCTAGAACGGGTCGAGGTGCGCGAGTTGGGAAGGAGCGGGAGTGAGGGCGGCGGCACGGAAGACGTCCGACGGACGACCGGGTTCGCACCTCTACGAAGGAGCCGGACATCATGATCGAGATCGTAGAGGACCGACCTTGATGCAAGTGGCCCAGGATGCGCCTGTCAGCGAGATCCATATGGCCCTCAACTTGAGGTCGGTCGGTGAGCCTGCCGACGACGTAGTACACGCCGACGAAGATGCCCGCTCCGCCGACTCGAAGACGACCAAGGTCTGTGGGAGGGGAACGCCGAACGGCGATGGCGGTGAGCTCGGTGCCAGGTGACCGCGGATGTCGGCCTCGAGTTGGCAGGCATGTCACGTCCCGTCGCGCTCACCGCGATGAAGATCCACTTGGCGTCGAAGGAAGCGAAGATGCGTCCTGCAGCGCGCGGACGGAAGGATGGGGATGTGGATGTGAGCGGGCGGGTGGGGCATGTCACATCGCATTGCTTCGCATCGCTACGCGACGACGCGACGCGACGCAACGTTACGCAGAGGTCTCACCCCATGAGAGCATGAGGGCGACGCTAGCGAGAAGTTAAGAGGATTGGAGCCAGGAGATCTTGTCGAACGTGTCGAGCTCGCGGCGATGACGGGCGCGGCGGTGCCTGAGGGCGAACAAGCGAGCGAGGGAGCGAGGTGGGCTGAGCTTGGTGGGCTGCGAGAAGAGGAGCCGAGCCACACACGCACTTGATCCCTCACCTACGACGTTCGAGTCGATGCCGTTGAGCATCTCGGTCAGCACGGTGGCGAAGCGGCCACGGGCGAGGGCCGGCGGCGCGGGTAGGGACGGTTTGAGTGCGTGGGGAGGTGGTGGTGGGCGACGACGACGACGAGGCGCAGGTCTCGGTATCTTGCTGTATCTCTGCCTGCCTGCCTGCCTACCTGCCTGTCTGTCTGTCTCTTTCTCCCCTCCTTCCTCCCATTCTATCTTTCTCTCTCTTCTCCTGCTCTCATTCTCTATGCCAAGTGCGCATTGGGAGACGTCTGGTCGAGCCATGCGAATCGGAGCGAACGACGAAGCGCTGGCCTGGTTGGTCTTGCCTCGACAATGCGTTGTCCTGTCTGCGAGGGCGATGGCAGGCGTTTTCACGGTCGACGTCCACGCGGACGGCGTGGTGCGGAACGAGCGCGGGCACGGCGCGGCATGAGTGGGCGTGAGTATCGTGTGTCTCCTCCGAAAGCGCCTGCCTGTGATTCTGTCTGCCCGCTCTGCTCTGCTCTGCTCTCCACTGCGCTGCACGCCGACCGGTCCGGTGGATAGGAGGACGCGCCTGCCTACGCCTTGGTGCCCCCGCCGGCCAGGCCAGGATGTGACCACCGCCTCTTCTTTCCCATCCGTTCTCCGTCCAGCCACGGCGCTTTGCCGGACCCTGGGTGTGTGCCGGAATGAGGGCCGGGCTGGGTGCCGTTCTGGGCCACACACAGACACGCCCGTTTTCTCCTGGCCGCACCCAGACCCAATCCAGACCGCATCCAGACGCGCGCCCACTAAGCCCCGTCACCCGCACTCGCTCTCGCACTCGCACTCGCACGACGGTTCCGTGTGGATAAGAACGGGCGTGCACTTTCGTCGCCTCCGTCGCTTGTTCTTCTCGCCGACGCGATCGCCACCCGCAACACAAACACGGACACGGACATGGGTCAGGGCACTACGTGCGTCCGCACAGGTCTGCTGGACCTGACCCGCGCTGCCCTCACTCGCCCCGCCGGCCAGATGGGATAGGCGCCTTCGTGCGTACCGTACCTTGTCATCCGCCGAGTCGTTTGCGACTGCTCCTGCGTGGGGGATCTCGAGTCCGAGCCCGGGCTGGAATTCGTCATCCTTATACCAGCTGTTCACCTTCCCCCCCTCCGTCGCCCCCGCTTGGCCCTCTCTCTCTCGCCCCCATACCCGTCTTCTCTACTCAGATGGGCCTCCTATCGCTCCCTTTGCCCTTCGACCATGTCCCGCTGCAGGGCTTCGCCGCCGGCGTCCTCGTGCTCTGCATCCTCGCGCTCCTCTTCCGACGCGTCGTCTCGCCCTGGAAGAACGGCAAGCGCTCCCACCCGTTGCCAGACTCGCCTCCCGGCGCCTTGCCCTACTTGGGCCATCTCTTCTATGTCGCCAAGCCGAGCCTGATGCGCTCCAACTTTGAGAAGTGGGGCCCCAACTTTGGCGATATCTTCACCTACACAATCGGCCCGCACCGGTTCCTCATCCTCAACAGCACCCACGCCATCGAGGAGCTCCTCGGAAGGAGGGGCGCCATATACAGCTCGAGGCCGATGGATGCCAGTGAGTCGTCCGTCAGTCCAGTCCAGTCCAAGCGTCGGCGCCGCTTGTCGCCTGCGGCCAGTCGGCCAGGCCAGACTGGGGACGACTTTCGACGGTATGCTCACCTCTTCTCGCCTCGCCCGGCCCGGGACAGTCGCTCGCGCCTTCTTCACCCAGAAAGCCACCTCGTTCACCCCGTACGGCCCCGTGTGGAGGCACGCACGCACGCTCATCTCCAAGTCGTACGGACCGGCGCACGCCGTCTCCGACTTCACACGACGACTCCTCGAGACCGAGGCCGGGGCGCTCGTCCAGAGGTTGGCCAGGGAGGTACCGTCGACGGAAAAGTTCGATCTGAACGTGGGCTACTACGCACTTGCCGTATCCTGGCGGACCATCTTCATGGCCGAGGAAGTGGACCCGGCGATCATCGAACCGGCGACGACGGCGGTGCGCGGCGTCACCAAGGCCGAGGGCTTCGGGTCCAAGATGGTCAATCTGTTCCCCTTCCTCGAAAAGGTACCCGGCTTCCTGCACCGCGACGTGTCGGCGGCGATCGAAGCGCGCAGGGACCTGTCCGCCATCTTCGCCCCTCGCTACTACGAAGCCTTGGCCAAAGTCAAGGCAGAGCGTGACGGAAGGCCTCTGCCGTCCGGGCTCGAGCCGGACTGCCACGCGCGTTTCGTCGCAGAATCGCAGCTGGACGGCGAGATCGACGAAGAGCGGGCCGTGTTCCTCATCGTCGGCCTCCTCTCGGCCACGTCGGACACGACGAGCGGGAGCGTGAGCTGGATGGTCAAGTACCTGGCCGAATACCCGGAGGTGCAAGCCAAAGCGCACGCCGTGCTGGACGAGGTGGTGGGCCGCGACCTGTTGTCGCCGCCGACGCTGGCACACGACGCGCGCGAGCCCGACGGCCACTCGGCGCTCGAGTACATCCGCGCCATCGTCAAGGAGACCAACAGGCTCAACCCGGCCTCTCCCACCGGCGGCCCGAGGGTGGTGGAGCAAGACGACGCCTACAAGGGACGCTTCATCCCTCGCGGCTCCATCGTCTTGCTCAACCTCGGCCACGTTCAAAGGGACCCGGCGGTGTACGAAGACCCTCTCCGCTTCGATCCCGAGCGTTGGCTGCGCGCTGACAAGACGGGCAAGCGCCCCGGCCTCGACCTCGCCCACGACGTGTGGCCCTGTGAGTTGTTTGCTCAGCCCCACTCTGTCCGTCTGTCCATCCATCCCTTTCGATCCTTCCCAGACGTGTGCCCGGAAACAGACCTGACTCTGATCACCCTCTTTCTCTATCCACCCCTCGCCCCCCTTTCCCCCATCAGTCGGCGCGGGCCGCCGGATCTGCCCGGGCATCTATCTAGCGACCGAATCTCTTTTCATGGCCATCACGTACATCCTTTGGGCGTTTGAAATTCGACCCCGCCACCCTTCTGACACGCTTGACACGGCCAAGGACCCGGGTGTGGGCAAGATCGTGGTGGCACCCACGTCTTTGGACGTCGTTCTCGTACCCCGTCTGTAATAATTGTATTCATTGTGACTGCCTGCGCCTGCGCCTGCCCCCCCAGCACATTCCGTTCCCCTATCCCTTTTTCATTCCTTCATGACCTGTAATCCATTAGTGACAAGCCTATTTCAAAATCTGCGCTCCAGACAAAGCACCCTTGGCGGCGGAGAGCGTAGAGTAGGCGTACTCGTTGAGGGCGGCCAAGTCGGTCATGACGGCCAACAGGGACATGCCTCGTCCGGCGTTCTTGCGAGTCAGGGCCACGCCGGCGTCGACGTCGATGGCGGCTTGGGCGGGAGCGGAGAGAGTGCCGACGAACTTGTTGCGCTCACGCGCCGCGGCGGCGACGGAGGCGAGGGCGGCCTCGAATTCGGCCTCGTCTCCGTCCAATCCGGGAGGGAGGTGGAGGGAGAGGCGCAGGTCGGCGGGGCCGACGAAGGCGCCATCGATGCCGGGCACGGCGAGGATGTCGCGCACGTTCTCGACGCCTCGCTTGCTCTCGATCTGCGCCATCAACGTAATCTCCTTCGAGTGCTTGAAAAAGTACGAGGCCACGCCCGGCCGCGTGCCGCCGCCGCCTGCTGGACCGAGTTGCCGTGGCAAAGCAGCGATGGCGTGGAAGGGTCCGAAGGAGCGCGACCCTTCGGGCGGGTAACGGGCGACATCCACGATGGCCTCTGCCTGCTCTCGCGTTTCGACCTTGGGTACGATGAGACCGCTGGCGCCTGTGGTGGGGGAAGAGGTGGAAGACAAGAGTTAGCTTAGCGTGTCCTCGGTGTTTCGCGTCCTCCCCGGCCTTTCTCTCCCCCTTCTCTCTCTCTCTCTCTCTCACCCGCGTCCAACGCCCACTTGACCCAAGCGATATCATGGCTGGGCAAGCGAACGATAGGCGCCGTTCGGCCCGCGCCGCCCATGGCGATCGCCTTGACCAGCTCGTCCATCTCCGTCGGACCGAGCGGGCAATGCTCGGCGTCGATGACCATAAAGTCAAAGTCATGGGTGTGTGCGAGCGTGCGAGCCAGGACGGCGCTGCCCGAGACGAGCCACATCCCGAGCAGCGGCTCGTCCGCCTTGCGAGGGCCGGCGAGCCGGGAGCGCAGGGAGAGAGACAGGGGCACGTCGTCGTCCATCGCGGCGATGGAAGGAGCGTTTCGGAGGAAGGGGGCCGAGCGTGGGTGGGTAGAGCGGCTGGCGGCAAGTCGGCCGAAGCTGGCATCTTCCGGACTTCCGCGCCAGGACGGGGAAGAGGGTCTGTCGTTGATCAGAGCCCATCCCATCCTTGCGCTCTACGTGCATACACTCCCGTTGCGATACAGATCCAGAGTCGGACGTGCATGCGATCCGTAATCGCACGGTCGCTCCTCGATCGACTAGTGGGGACCATTCAGCCCCCGTGGCCGACTGACCAGCTCAAGGAACGACCAACGAATGGCATCGCCGCCTTCCACGTCCGAGCCCGAGCCCAAGCCCGAGGCGAGAGGAGAAGAGACGAGACGAGACGAGACGAGAGCACGGCACGAGCAGCCGGAACACGAACGAAAACTTTCATATTCATTCCCGCCTTTGGCCATGGCCTGGCGCAGCCCGGACAGCCCGTGTACGCCGTGCCTGCCAACCTTTCCTTCCCTCTGGCAGCTTTAAAAATGCAATCCGACTGCGACACCGTCGTCGTCGGTGGGGGCGTCGGTGAGCGAGCCGCACTCCATCTCCGCAGACCTGAGTCGGTGAATCACGCTGACCCCGCCGCTGTGGATCGTTCGCAGCGGGCCTTCAACTCGCCCTCCGTCTGCTCCACGCCGGGAAGAAAGTGGTAGTGGTCGAGAGCTCCGATCGGGTCGGCGGTCGCATCCGAGATGTCGACTTTGGCGAGGGCATCGAGATCGCCGGTCTCGGCGCCTGGAGGTACAACGCCAACGACAACAAGGTCGAGGCGCTCGTGAAACACTACGGCATCGCTACCGGCTCGTGGGCCAATCCGACGAGGCAGTACGCGGCGAGGAACGGTGAGCTGGCCGATGGATGACCTCTTCTTTCTCGCGCAAGGATCAAAAATGACGAGAGCGGAGACGAGCGGCTAACGTCCATGCGCCCTCTTTCCTGCGGACCAAGTCGTCAAGCCGAGCGTGCGCGCGATTCGACAATCCGTTTTCCCCTCCATCGGCGAGGACCATCCGCTGGCGTCTCTGCCCGAGGACGAGGTGGACAAGAGGGCGAGAGAGATCGTGGCGCAATCCTTCCTCTCCTTTTCTCCCAACGAGCATGCTGGCGACCCACCGACGGGGGGCACTCCCCCCGTCATGTCTACCATCGTAGAAGACGCATTCGGCACGGAGACGGAGCAGTTCTTGTCCTCCGTCTCCCACAGCTACCACGCCATCTCCGGCCTGCCCGTCGACTTTGTTGTGAGTGCTCGCTAGAGCGGACCCGCCGCGGCGTATGTATTCCAACCCAACCTTGCCCTTCACATCTGTCCAGTCGCTCATCCGGTCCGCAAACCCCGAAGAAGACCACCCTTCGAGGCCCGTGCGAGGGATGAACGCCCTCGTCGAGGCGATGGCCAACGATGTGACCGCGCGGTCGACCGTTAGGCTCAACAGCGAGGTGGTCGGCGTGCGCAGGAGCGACGGCGACGACAAGGGCGGCCGCAAGTATACGTTGACGCTCGCTGGGCCCGGTGCGACGGGAGAGAGCGGCCATCGAATCACCGCCGACTCCGTGGCGTTGGCCATCCCCTCGTCGTCGCTGCGACGGCTCGCCACGGCGTCCTCCCTTCTTCGCCCCTTGGCCGAGAACGCGCTGTTGTCGGCCAGCTACGGCATGCCCGCGTTCAAAGCGGTGGCTCTGTACCCCAGCGCGTGGTGGAGCGCGGCGGCGGTGGCGAGTGACGGGGACGACGAACGACGAAACCTCCAAGACCGCGAGTTCCTAGTGACTTCCTTCTCCAAACTCGGCCTGGTCATGCCGTACGCGGGCAGAGGTCCGCGCGGGGAGGCGGCTCTCCACCTCGCCTATTGCAATGACCACCACGCGGCACAGGGCGGTCACTGGGCTCGGCTCGTCGAACGAGCGAGAGGGGACCGAGAGGAGATCTACGCCAGCGTCGAGTCTGAGCTTCAGGCCCTCTTTCCCACTGCGGACATACCGCGGCCGATACGCTTCGAATACGTCCTGTGGGCGGACGGGTCGATGTGAGTTACGTTCCGGCGGCGGCCCCGGGGGGGGGGGGCGGGCGCGTTCAGCTTCGACTAACCATCGATCTCTTCTTCGGTTTTGACACCCGGAACGCGGCGCTTGGGCCAGACACGTTCCTTGTCTCGTCCCTGGTGCGGAACGGGGATTATCGCGCAAGGTCCTCGAGGATTGGGCCGTCGGCGGACCTCTTCCGGGCGAGCAGATCGTCCTTGCCGGCGAAGCGTTCGCGAATCGGTGGGGCTGGGTGGAGGGGGCGCTCGAGACGGCGGACAGGGCGGCGGACGTGCTGGTGGGTATGTCCGAATAAGAGAAAAACAACGAGAAACCAAACTGGCTTTGCGACTTTGTTTTTCCCTCGAAAACGGATATTGTAATGACGTCGTTTCGATATCGTCTTAAGGAGATGATCTAATACATCTAGGGGAAGAAGAAAAAAAGAGGCCCCACAAAGATCCATTACGCACACACCCACACCCCGCCCAAAACCGTCAGGACTACCCATTCATTAGAGCGCGCTGGGGAAGTTCGAGAGACAAAGGGACGCGGGGTTTTCAACGAGACGAAACGGAGGCGCAGGCGCTGCCGAGGGCGAAACCCTGGTAGAAGAGGCAGGACGGGTCCCACTGGGCCTTGAGGGCCTCCAAGGCGGGCAAGTTGGTCTGGTACAGGTCCTGAGGGCCGAGATCGGCGACGGAGGCATAGTTGGGGTACGCGCCGAGCGGCTTGCCGTCGCCGCCCACATCGATGCCGGCGGTGTGAGCGAGGGCGGAGAGCTGCTTGCGGAGCTGCGTCGCGGCGGCGGCGGCTTGAGAGTCGAAGGAAGTGTCGGTCCAAGTGAGCTGGATGCCGACGATGGCACCGAAGGTGTAAGGCTGCGGGGGCCAGGCGGCCTTGGCGTTTGAGATGACGTCGAAAGCGGTCTTGCGCACGGGTTCGAAGAGGACGGCGCTGCCGTTGTTCACCTGCGGGTAGGTAGCGAGGAAGGAGGTGTAGGTGGAGAGGGCCTGCTCGAGGAAAGCGGCAGGGAGGGAAGCGACGGTGAGGGTGTCCATGATGTAGCGACCGGGCGGAATGTTAGCGTCCTGCTCCTGGTTGACCTGGACGTAGTTCTTCTCCGCGGGCGGCGGCAACATGGGAACGGAGACGAGCTTATCGAAGCCGGCAAAGGCGCCAGAGCTGTTCGCCGCGGCGGCCGTGCCGTTGAACCACGGGTTGGCGAGGATAAAGACGGTGTTGTCGAGAGCGACGAAGGAGACGATCGCGTTGGCGCTCGTTCCGGTGTCGCTGGCCGTCATGGTGTCCATGGCGCTGGAGACGCCTGCGATGTCGTTGGCGCTGTAGAGCCAGAAGCCGGACCACTGCGTGGGCGAGACGGGGAGGGTGTTGAGCTCGAAGGAGGTGACGACACCCAACTGGTTCAGGGTGCCGCGAAGGCCGAAGAAGAGGTCGGGGTGGGAAGAGGCGGAGGCGGTGACCACTTGGCCTTGGGCGGTGACGACTTGCATCGAGACGATCTGGTCCGTCGCAAAGCCGGCCGCGCCGGTGAGCCAGCTGTCGCCGCCGCCGAGGAGGAGGCCGCCGACGCCGACGTCGGACACTCTTCCGCCGAGGGGGAACCGGGTGCCGCCGGTGGCCGTCTGCATGGAGGAGTAGACGTCGCCCCATCGCGCGCCGGGGCCGACGGTAACGCGTTGGGTCTGGCTGTCGTAGCTGGTTTTGTTGAGCGCGCGCAGGGAGAGGACGAGGCCGGGCGGGTACTTGCCGGGGGCGTCAAACTTGTGACCTCCGGCGAGGACGGCGTAAGGGATCTTCTGCGAGGAGATGCAGCTGATGATCTCCGCCACGTCCTTGCTGTTTGCGGGCAGCGCCGCGACGGTGGCCTGGGAGTAGGCCACGTTGGCGGCGAACCTGCCGACGGCGTCCTGGAAGCCTGCGTCGGACGAGTTGAGGAGCACGTTGGCCGACGACAGCTCGAGTTTGCACCTGGACAGCGCCGCGGCGACGTCCTGAGGCGTGACCGTCGGCACAAACTCTGGAGCGCGCCGGCCACGACCGCCGCCTTCGTGCCCGTGCCCGTAGGCGCTGGAGAAGCACAAGCCGGTCAGGGCGCAGAGCAAGCCGAAGGGGGTGTTTGCGGGGAGGCGCATGGCGGTAAGCGCACCGGGCGGGGGGCAAAGGGAAAAGAGTGGGAGAAGCGGAGCAAAAGAAAGGTGAGAGAGTGTGCGTGAGCGCTAGAAGGCCTTCCTCGCTGCCCCCTCCCAAGACTTCCTCGTCTTCTTTATGTCTTTTTTGCTCGAGACACGGGAGGGGAGGTACGAACGGTGGCGGCGGCGGCGGTGGACGAGGCGAGGTGGATATGCGTGTTCGTTCCATCTTCACCACCGGGGCGGGGGCTTGCGCCTTTACGCCCACGGCGAGGCGAGCTGGCGAACGAAGCCTGGGCCTCTGGCAGGAAAAATGCGGGACGGAGGGCGCCAAGGCAGAAAGGGGGGAGGGAGGTGAGTGAGGCCGGCGACCATCATATCTCCCTTCGAAGACGGCGCATAACCAAAGAGGTCGACGGACACATCGCCCGTGGCGTAATGCTTCTCCAATCACCCACACGCATAGCAGTAGCACGCACTGACCCGGGTCGAGGCGAGACGAGACCGAGTCTGGTCTCGAGAGATCGTTGCGGAAGAGCACGCACGACTCGGAACCGCATAATAATTCCTTCGGATGACCGGGAAAATTTTTAGTATTTCTTTTCCCACACAGCGGAAACAGAACATGGTAAATTCCCAGAAAAACACAAAAAGAATAATAACAACGACGACGAGCCCAACGGACTACGCGCACAGGAATCAAATCTGGCCAAGAAGGACGCTAAAGCGTCCGGCCGGACGGGTGCTTTTCTTTCGACAGGCTCGTTTACGCAGGCGAGATCTGGATACCCTTGTTGAAAACGTTCTCAGGATCGTACTTGGCCTTGAGCCGCTCCAGCCGGCCAAGGTTCTGGCCGTAGTATTCGGACGCCGGGACACCCGCGAGGGAATAGTTGGGGTAGAGCAACGCGCAAGCCGACTTGCCGCCCGCCGCCTCCGTGATCCGTTTCTCGCCATCGAGCAGGGCGTCCGGGACGAGGGCGTTGATGGAGGGATCGGGCGAGACGATGAGCAGCTCGAACACGTTCAATTGCGGGTCGCCATGGGGGAACGCCGACGACTCGTTGGAGAAGTTGGCGAACGCGCCCTGCGGACACAGGAAAGGGGGGGTTCAGAGACCTTGGGTCAGCCCCTCGGCCCTCGCGACAGGCGGGGGCGGCATTCCCACCTTGAACATGGGCTCCACGAGTACGATCGTCCCCATAAAGCGCGGGTCGCGCCCGATCAACTCCTCCTGCCACTTGAGCGCCGCCTTAAAGACGTCGACGGTGAGCTTTGCGGGGGAGGCGGTGTGCATGAACGCGTTCAAAACGTTGGACGGCGTCGACAACGAGTCTGATGGTGATGATGATGATGAAGAGGCGAGCGATCGATGCAGAACGAACGACGGGGGTCAGTCAGGAGAGAGCCGCACACGCACGCGACCAGCCGAGGAAGGACTCGCCCTGCATCGCGTTAACCTCTTCCCAAGTCATCTCCTTGGTCTGGTTGGCGACCGGCCCCAAATCAAGAGCCCATTTGAACACCTCCTGCCCTTCCTTCTCGGTGCCGTTCGTCAGCAGAGGCGCGATGACGCAGGCAGGGTGGTACTCGGGCGGCTGCCGCATGGTGACGAACAGCAGGGACGCTCCCGGGTCACGGTTGTTCGCGTGGAAAGTGGAGATGGCCTCTGTGAGCGCGTCGAACTTGTCCATAGTGAAAGCTGGTGGAGGTGGGGGGGGCCGGGGTAGAGAGAGGTGGGTGAGCACCGCCAAAAAGGCTGTTCTGGTCCGCCAGTCCTTTAGGTCCATGAACCGACCGACGTACCGATCACTCCAGACCAGCTTCGCTTCGGCTTCGGGAAAGCTCGCTGCGAGCCCCGGGGGGGAAAGGACAAAGAGGGAATTGAATACGCTTGCACGACAGCGTGGCGCAGAAGAAGCAGAAGACGGACTGACCAAGACAAACTCGGTGACGACTGCAAGAGGGCAAGACATGACATGAATGGCAAGACGACTCAGGTCAAGACTCCGGGGGGGGGGGGGTCATGCGGCTCTGCTCTGCTCGACTCAAGCCGCCGCATGCTCACCACCGAACTTGTTTCCGGCGCCTTTGAGGGCAAACATGAGGTCTGCGTCGTCTTTGGCGCGGACGACCTCCCCGTTAGCGAGGACCACCTGAGCGGCGGGGGGGAGGGGGGAGGAAGGGCCAAAGTGCACGCGGGGTGAGCAGGAGAGAGAGCCAACGTGCCCCGGGGCCGAGGGCGAGCGGCCATCCGTCTGGCTCACCTCGGCATCGACGAGACTGTCGGAAGCGAGGCCGTGCTCGTGAGCGAGGTAGCTAATCCCACCGCCGAGGATGAAGCCGCCCACGCCGACGGAGCCGACCCTGCCGCCGAGAACGGTGACGTCGGTGGAGGCGAGCTTGCCATACACGGACGACCACGTCTGACCGGGGCCGAGGACGACGGTGTTGTCCTTGGCGTCGTACTCGACTCTGAGACGGAGCGAGGTGATCAGCACACAGGAGAAAGGGGAACGACCGACGGTGCGCTAGCTAGCCAGGCCGGGCTGGCTGGTTGCTGCTGCTGCTGTTGCGGCTGCTCACTTGTTCAACTTGGCGAGGTCGATGACGACGCCCTCCGACTGCGAGTACGACATGCCGCCCGACCGCACAGCAAAGTCGATCTTGTTCGAGGCGAGCCATTTCACCTGCACACGAGGCCCAAGGTCGCGAGGCAGGAGCGGAGGTCAGGCAAGGCAAGCGACGGGCGGGCGCGGGAGAGCACACGACGAACGGTACGTACCGCCTTGGAGACGTCGTCCACGGTCGCGGGCCGGAGGACGGCTTGGGCTTGTTTCTTGTTCTGGACGCCCCACGAGGTGGTGGACTTGTTGAACTCTGCGCCATCGGTGGGGGTGATGACTTCGCCAGAGAAGGCGGGTCGGAAGGCGGCGAGCTGTTCGGCGAAGGAGGCAGACATGGCGGCGAGGCGAGGCGAAGCGAGGGAACGCGATCTGTGGCAAGCGAGGTCGGGCGTGAGGATGGTGGTGGGACGCGTCTTGCGTCTTGCTTTGGCGGTGGACGTGGCCGACGGGCGTGGCTGGCTGGCTATCTATCCAAGGGGTCGTCGTGACCGCCGATAGACACCCACAGCCGCCCGCCCGCCCATCCGACGGGCCGGCGAGCCCCGACGGGGGCGGTGGAGAATCGAGGATGCGGATGAAACACGACGGCGGTCGTGCGTGTCCGACAAGCTCGCTGTCCGTCGCACAAGGTGCGTGCGTTTGGTGCGAATACGGATGGAGCCTTAATGGCCACGTTCCCACGTTACGCCGCAGCCCCGTGCGGGGCATCGAAGTCCGCACGGGGCTGCGGCGCGCGACCCAGAAAGCAGACTCTGGTGCGGCCCAGACATACATACGTGAAACCGACGTGGCTTGCGGCACGGCGGCCGCATTTTAGAAGTGGGTGAGCGGACAAGGCTTGCTTAGAATCGCACGCGCCAGGGCCTCCCAGTCGATGGCCAATCGCCAATCGCAAGCGTCCATCGCCCATTCCACCCGTCCCTCGGCCTGGGCCCTGCAGGGCGCCGCTTGATCGCCGTCCGACGTCGGACTGACCGTCGGCGAGCATCGAGATCGATTGCGTCGCGTCGCGTTCCTTTTCCTACCCCGTCCTCGCTGTCCTCCTGTCTGATCGCGGCTTGAGCGCCGGTGTACCGCCTAGTTCGATACTCGAGTGAAGAAGGTTCCGCGACCGTGAATTAAAGGAACGCTCGCTCGCTAGTTGGAAATCTATTCTCCGCGAAACGACTAAAACGGCCAGTCAGGTCTAGTCTACATTATTATAGGTCCGCAAGCGGGGTAGGTAGCAGGGGGGACGTGTCTACGATGAAAACAAGGTATACAGAATGGAACCATGCAGAGAAAGGGTAGCGAAAAAGGGAAGCGAAAGGAAAAGAAAGGGTGGTGCAGAGGGAGAAAGAACAACAAGCGCGGACGGACGGCCCCACGTTCAGGCGCGGCCCCGTTCCCGAGCGTAGACCTCTGGGCTGAGGTAGATGGTAACGTCGCGCTCGCCGTTCTTGATCGCGCATCCGATCATGGTCTGCAATCCGGATCGAGAATTCAGGTCGCGGTGAGCGCCGAGTCGACGTACGAGGTCGGAATACCAACCGCGCTCGCGAACGAGACCGTGTCGGACCAAGAAATCGTCCATCCGGTCGGCCAATAGGGCGTCGGATCGGAAGTAGTGTCGCACGGGGAGATAGAACTTGGCCGACGGTAGAGGTCGGCCCTTGCGGAGCTCGTAGTAGGCCACGATGCCCTTTGTTCGCTCTGACTGGCCGTCGAGGTCTTGGCACGCCAGCACCGAACTAGAACCGGTCGTCGCCGTCGTCGTCGTCGCCTGCGTGGCCGGCGCGGGAACGTCCACAGGCACCTCACAGAACGCCGCCCAGAGGTCCTGAGCGGCGCTGATCTGAGACTGCAGGGCGGCGTCGGTGGAAGGGACGGCACCGCCGAGAGACAGGTGCGACACCAGGTCGTCGAGGCCGGAGACGCGGAAACGCACGTAGACCTTGACGCGCGCCAGCTCTGGGGAAAGGCAGTCGACGCCCAAAAATTCGACCGTGCCCGCGGGCTCGTCGGGGCGACGACCGGCGTTGAGACCGCGCAGGTAGGCGTCGATGGCGTTCCACCCTTGATCGAGGCCGATGGACCTCATGGCGTCCGCGTAGGCCGCTTCGACGGGTTGACGACGACGACGGTTGTGGGCGCGCTTGAGGGCGTCGGTGCACATGTACGCTTTCAGCAGCGGCTCCCGGCCAACGAGGTCGCAGCCGAACGCCAGTTGGGTCAGACCTTTCGCTTCGTCCGGCACGTTTGGGCCCGGGTCGAGGACGAGGTGCTTGCGGAGTTGGTGGAACCAGCCGAGGTCCATGTTGGGCGAATACGCCTGGTGCTCTTCGACCCATGCCAGCGGCGCCAGCGCGTTCACCGGGTCGGCCCTCTGCAAGGCCTCCGTAGGTGGCGCGGGCTCAAAGGAGAAGCGCACCTTGGCGCCGGCGTTCTTGGAGATGCTGATTGAGTACTCCACGGGAGAGTGGTCGTCGGTCATGTACGACTTCCAGCGCGCCGTCGGCAAGCCGCCCGGGCCATCCATCGGGGGGTTCGGGCCCAACGCGCCGGATCGGACGACGCGTTCGATGAAGAGCTCGCGCGAGGCGGCCGCCCGGCCGACGTCCTCTTCGCAGGCAGACAAGAGGATAGAAAGTTGCTCTACCAAGAGAGCGGCGCGGAACCATGGCGGCTGCTCCTTCTGCTGCATCGCCGAAGCGGTACTCGCAGACCTGACCCTCCCGCCTAGTGCGGACCGGAGGGTGGGTAGACAAGTGGAGAAGGTGGGTTTAGAAGAAGCGAGGGTCTGCTGAGGGGCGAGCATCACCGTCGGAGGGGTTTATTAACGTAGAGCGGGAAGCAGGAGCAATGACCGCTATGGAGAGACGCGAGCAGGATAGGATCGCAAGCGCTCTGATTGTGAGAGGGAGAGAGGGAAGGTGAGGGCCATCCGAGGCAGGTACGGACGGACCACTCTGCTTTTTTTTACTCTTATCGGGTCCGGACAAGCGATCTCATCCTTACGGGGCCACCCACTGCGGGATGGCCGTCTGAACAGACCCGTGGGCTGGGCTGGGCTCGGAGAGGTGCTTTCCGCCGCAGGGGAGGGCGACGGATAGCAAACCGGAGGACCGGTGGGGATGGAATAGTCAGCACGTTACCCGGAGACAGACCAGACCGGTAGGCAGGGCACTGCAACGACTCGGATAAGCGGTGGTGGACAACGGCGGTGCCGTCCTGGAACGGGCTTGATGCACCCGCTTGGAGTTTGCACATACGGCGCGCATGTTATCTATAGCCGTCCGTCCACTGAAAACTGAAGCGGGCACAGCCTGAGAGACGGGCTGACCTGGGCGTGTGCTCATCGCACCCGGAAGAGGCCAGGGCGTTCTCCAAGGCGGCGGAGAGCGACCCAGTTAGGTGTGCGCCCGCTGTACTCTTCTTGCTGTACTCCACCGGACGTTCCTCTCCCTGCGCTCAGGGCCGTCACGAGACGACGACACGTTCAAAGGCCATGGCAGGAAGCGCCGTCGTTGCGCGGAGCAGAGGAAGTATGCTCATATTAGCATTTTCGTTCGTCCCTGCCTCGCTCTCTCTGCCTCTTTGTCTCTCTGTCTCTTTCTGTCTCTCTCTTTCGCAAGCGGAGGTGGAACGGTGCGGACGGAGGGACGAGAAGACGAAGCGGGAGCGAGAGAGAGAGGAGAAGCGGATATGGACCGAAGATCAAAGACGAAGAACCGCGCCGTGCCTACAGAGGACGTGGCAGACGAATACGAATACAAATTCGAATACGAACACGAATCATGACCGACCTGTCTCTGCATGGACACGGATGGAGCTGCCAGGTGCCAGGCCCAGCGCGAGGGTCACTCTGGGCCTGCGCGCTGGCGGCGGTACCCTGGAGTCACCTCTTCGGAAAGCGGCTCCAACTCGGACTAGGGCGGCGTTACGGTGTTCCTGCTGCGTCGTCATGGCTTATCATGCGTACGCACACCCAGCCAACACCCAGCAACACCCAACGACACCCACCGTCACGCTCGTCCCACTCTCTCAACACCCCGTGGCCGGGTGGACCTTTTACTCGAGTCCTGCCTTCTCCCGTCGGCATTCGCATGGATCCTGATATCCGGCTGTGGCCACCGCTCTCACGCCCGCTGACCTGCGCGCACAGCTTCTCCGTCGGCCTGTGCAGCCAGCAAGGCCTTCATGGCCCCGGCCTGGTGCTCCATGATCTGCACCGACAGGCGGAACAATGTGTCCACCTATAATCTCATCATCGTCCCCTGCGGCGCGTGCTCCAACCAAGGCACGCAGCCAACGACACACCCTCTTAAAGCTCCACGGGGCCTCTCGTCGCACCGTCAGGTGTCCCTCCTTCCACCTCCACCGCCTTCGCCGCTTTCGACTCCATACCCATTCCCCTCTCCACCAACCCGTCCGGCGCGTCGTCCATCCACCGCCCTTGACATCGCTCAAGATGGATCCGAGCGCCCTTCCGACGATGACCATCCCGGTCGTCAGCGAGACGCTCTTGCGGCAGCAAGGTGAGCAGTAGCAGTCACGAGCCGCCGCTGGGCATGGGCGAGAGAGAAGAAAAAAGGAAGGAATGAAGGAAGGAAAGGGCGCCCACGCCAGCGTCGCTCGTCCGCCCCCTCGACTCTTCTCACCTCCGTGCGTGCGTCCCACCTCGCGCCTATAGCCACCTTCAACTACATTCAGGTAGCCTTTGCCGGGATATTCGTCTGGGAGTGAGTCTAGGCTGCTCGGCCGACGGTGCAACCCCGCCGACGGTGGATCGGACTGACGTCTTGCGTTCCCGTGCCCGCCGCCCATCAGACTCATCATCACCTTCCCCACCGAGGTCCTCCTCTGGCGGCAGAAAGGCCTCACGGTTCCCAATGCCCTTTTCACTGTCTCGAGGTGAGTCGCATCAGCTGCTCGCGCTTACCCGACCTCGTGAGGCGCCAACTGAGTGTCGTGCGCGCCTCCGACACCGCCTCCGCAGGTGGCCCGGTTTCGGCGTAGTCATAGCCGACCTCGTCCTGAACAACCGCCCCTCCTCCGTCGATTACTGCCACTCGCAACACTGGATCCTGCCCGGTCTCGCCTCTGTCTTTACGGCCATTATCTACCCCCTGCTCCTCATGCGCGTCTGGGCCATTTGGGGCAAGAGCAAGGCCGTCCTCGCTTTCCTCGTTTTCCTCTGGCTCCTCCAGACCGTCATCAGCATCGTCGTCGCCAATTACTACATCGGCATCCCATACGCCGTCATCCCAGGCCTCGGCTTCTGGGTCGGCGGCTGTGCCAATGACCCGACCAACAACCTCGCTTCGGCAACGTACATCATGAACGCGTGAGTGTGTGCAGTCTCCCCCCCCTCAGGCGAGCGGCGATGACGAGACGCGGCTGACCGACTCGACGCACGCGTCCGTCCCCTTCAGCGCGTTTGATACCATCATCTTCCTCATGACCGTCGGCAAACTTATGGTCATGTACCGGGTGGCCAAGACGACGACTCCTCTGCAGCGCATTCTCAAGCGAGACGGCATTCAATACTACTTCGTAAGTGTCGTATCGCTTGGACCGACCGTGTCCCCGACCCGACGTCTTTGCACATCGATCGTCCTGCCTACACTGTACCCTTTCGCTCCCGTCAAACAGGTGGTCATGCTGGTCAACCTTATCAATATTGCCTTGCTGCACGCAGAGGGCATTCCAGTCCTGCTCCGGCCCGCCCTCGCTGGGCCATCCGGAATCGCCACGGTGATCATGACTGGCCGGCTCTACCTGAACCTCCATCAGCACTTTGGCATCCAGAAATTGCCCGACTCGAACAACACCGGCGGCGGCTTCCTCCCCAAGCTCCAGTCCGGCACGGTTCCCAGCCTTCCCACCCACCACCGGCCAAGCTTCAGTGGAGGGCCAGACCTGGGGAGCAAGGTGTTCAGAGGCGCGCGACCGTCCACCGACGCGGTGGTGGCCAACCTGCCCGTGCAGATCGTCCGCCGACAACAACAGGACCTCAGCAGCAGTTTTGCGGCTCAAAACGAATCGGAGGAACATCTCCAATCCCATTCTCATTCTTCCAGCCTTGTCGGAAAGTCCGCCGGCCTGCCCAGCCCACCGTCTTTGAACCCGCACTCTCCGTCGTTCGAACACCATGGCGGCGTGTCGTTCGAGGCTGATCCCATGGAGCTGTCCACCTTTGACCGGCGAGCGCGCACTTCGACGTCAGCGACGGGCGGCGCGGGTATCATGGTGCACACCGAGAGGCAGATGGACATTTCGTGAAGGCCGGATCGCCGCAACCACAAGGTGTGGGGGCGAGGAGCGGCGCGGGAACCAGCTTTCACTGTACCTCCACCTTTCCATCTTTCCACTTCCCAATCCTCCTATATCATTCCTGCACTTTTTGAATCGGTTACTCTTTCTGCCCCCCCCGCCCCCCCGCCCCCCCCCCAACCCCGCGGTCCCGTCCCGTCCGTGTTATTTTTTTTTTTTTCCGTTTTACTCATTTTCGAAGTAGCACGCGCAAAGAGGAGGAGGAAAGTGCGAGAAGGGGACTGGCCCACCCTCCCTCCTCTGGACGAAGAGAAGAAGAGGCCGAGGCAAGCCAGCAAGAACGCGATTGTACCGAAACAGAACTCTTTTTCCTCCTTTCATTGTATCGGCGGCTCTTCCTTCACCTCATCTCCACCATTCCCACCCATGTATGACGCGCCTTACCGGATCTTCACATCTGCTCATCTATGTAGCCTTTTTTTTTTTTACCGTCTGTCTGATCCTCTCCCTACTGCCTACCTGCCTGCCTGCCTGCCTGACTGCCTGCCTGGACCCCGATGGACCGCCGTCCATCTTCCTTTGGACCGACCACGACCGGCGGCGTCAGACGGGGCGACGTCTCCCGGCGGCCAACGTCAGCGTTCGCTCGTCCTCGGTCGTCATGTGCACACATCCGTACGTCGCGGGACCGTCACCCGAGCGCCTCCGCCCGGAAAGCACAATCTGTCGCGGAGAAAGACGCGCCGGTGTCACGAGCTCCTCCAGCTCGCTCGCCCCGCGTCCACCATTCTCACAGACTCCTCTCCCGCGTTGCTGTTGTCGCGCCGGTGTCGTCCAAGCTGCTGCACCGCCGCCGCCGACACGCCACATGCTCTCCTCCCGGGAGTCGACCAATCTCGACGCGGTCGGCATATTCGCAACGCAACACGACACGACACGACGCAGCACGACGCAGCACGACGACGACGACAGCTCGCTCCAGAACCTGGTCCGTCCGTTTCAAACCCCAGCCCCAGCCCCAACCCGAACCCGAACCCTGGCCCGGCCGCTCTCCTCGTCGATCCTTGTCCTCCCCGGACGCCGACCCGCCCATCACCCTCCGTACCATCATCCGCATCGCCGTCCGTCCAGTCCCGCATGTCCCCAACCCAACCGCAAGCAAGCCCCGGCCAGAGCCAGGGCCCAAGAGGGCGTGCGTGCAACCCAGTCTAACCTAGTTTGGGGTAAAAAAGAAAAAAAAAAAAAAAAAAAAAAAAAAAAAAAAAAAAAAAAAAAAAAAAAGGAACACGGAGGAGCCACAGGAAAGAGGATTTGAAGGGACGGGAGGCACAGCACAGGACAGCACACGGGGCGAGCTACCTGCGCACAGAGCGAGGGCCGTCCTTCCCCCATCGTGAGCGCCGGCGTGGTTTCGTGGACTCGCGTGCGCCGGGTCCGAAACGAGTCTCAGTTCGGCGGCCGAGGTTGAGAAACAGGACCGAGGACGGAGGGCGAGCGGCGAGCGAGCGACCTCGGAAGCCACCGATCCGGCGCCGGCCGGATGCGAGAGCGCTGGGTGGCTCGCTGTAAAGAGGAGAGGAGAGGACGAATGGCGATCTCGGGTGCGCGGCTTCTAAGAGCTCTCTCTCTATCTTTTCACGTCAAAGTTCGGGCGTTCCTTCTGAAGACGTCTGTCGATCTTCTGGACTCGATCGATCCACTCTACGCGACTATGCGTGCGGAGGTCAACGACGAGATGGCAAGGCAAGATATCCTTGATTCGAGGGAAGAAAGAAAACAAAAGGGACGAAGCACATAAAGATCTTTCGAAGGTCCCAACGCCGCGGGAACCTCTTTCTTCTCTACTCTACGCGACTAGACCAGAGCACTCGAACACACACATGATCCTCCACAGCTGGCCGTACTGTAGCAAGATTTCTTTATCCAGCACCTACCCGTCCATCCCCTTAATCTCTGCCGACCTGGCCGTGGATCTTCGCCTGCGCAGCCTCCACCTCATCTTGGACCTTTTCGATCGACTTGAAGTATTTGACCGTCTGTTAGACGGAATGGAGCGGGCACAGTCGGTGACGGGAGAGGGATGAGAACGGCGGACACGTGGAAATATGCGTCGACGAGCGTTCGAGGAAGAGACAGGCCTAGCCGTCCGCGAAGCTGCCCATGTTGGACAGGATGTGCCAACTCACCTTGACCCTAAGTTCGGCAGTGGCGTCCTCGTCACAGACGACGATCGCCCAAGGGTGCATCTGGAGCGCGGAGAGTGTGATCTGGGTAAGGAAAGGATTTGTAAGGAGGAAGGGAGCGAGTCAGCGCTGGCGGTCATCCTGGCTAATTATGCCATGCCAACCCTAACCGAAACGTCTACTCACCAGGTGGTTCACACCTTCCTCGATAGCCCGACTGAGCGCCCAAGCCTTATGCTGGCCCGTGACGACGACGGCGACCTCGCGCGCATCGAGGATGGTGGCGACGCCGACGGTGAGCGCCATGTGAGGCACGGCGGAGAGATCGTTGCCGAAGAAGCGCGAGTTGGCAATGATTGTGTCCTTGGCGAGCGTTTTGATGCGCTGCACCCACCGGGTCGAAGGAACGCGGTGAAGTGAAGAAGGGACGCGAAAGGAGGATGAGCGACAGCAGGATAAGACGGTCGAAGAGGGAGAAATAGGGCGGGTAATGATGCTGCCAAAGCCTCAGCGTACTCACGGTACGGGAGGCAAGGGAGGATCCTGCAAGGCGAACAGAGAAGGCACGACCAGATGAGCGATCGCTCTCGTCACACATGATCCTCTTCGGCGGCACCGCCTTCCCTTATCTTCTCAACCTCTCACCTGGCTCGTTAAAGGCGATGTGGCCATCCTCTCCAATGCCGCCGAGGAAGAGCTCGATGCCTCCCACGGCCTTGATCTTCTCCTCGTAGGCTTTGCACTCTCTAAGTAGGTCCGGGTTGTTGCCGTTGAGGATGTTCACATTCTCCGGCGGGATGTCGACTGGGAGAGAAGATATAATTAGAGCGAGTTCCGCCGGCGCGCCAGCCACCTTTTGAGACGCGAGAGAACGCGAGACGTACTATGCGAGAAGAATTCTCGGAACCTGTACGGATAAGGAATTGCGAGGCAAAGGAATTGCGGCGGAGCACAGAAGAGGTGAGGTACCAAGGTGAACCGTGCTCAGTCTGCGTCCACCCACGTAACTTCCCATTTCAGAGGCCAGTGCTCGCCTCATCGGTGCCACTCACATGAAGCTATGGTACGATTCGGGGTGCTCCTGGGGCAGGTTGACGTACTCGTCCATATTGAACGTGATGACGTGCTTGAAGCTGTACACGGTGCATTAGGCGAGGGACGCATGAGAGCGCATTCAGTGGGGCAGAAGGACTTGAAGAGCACAGAAGCAAAGGCAGAAGCAAGCACGGCTTACCTGAGCTCGCCGGCCTTGACGAGCTTGATGAGTTGCTTGTACGTTGGGATAGGAGAGGAGCCGGTCTATCCGGACAGATGAGGGATATCTGGTCAGTTTATTTCTATTCCTTCTTACTCCTGCTTCAGCCCGAATCGAGCCCGCTGCGCGCGCGATTCACGCTTGACGCATTGCAGCTCTCCGCGCCCGGGGCGCGGCGAAGCATGTTGGACGCACCGGCAAACCCAAGACAAACGGTTTGTTGGCCGTGGGGTTAAAGTCTTTGATCCTCTTTGCAACGTAGTTGGCCATATAGGTGCCCACTTGCTATCGTCGCCAATCATACGCAGGCACGAAGAAGGGAGATGGACGGAAGAAGGAAGAAGAGCAGAATGGGAGGGGTTCAGTGGCTTGGCTTGTGCGCTGGATGGGTAAGGGGGGGAGGCGAATACGGATGGCCTGGGAAGCCTGGCAGCGGGGCTCGCTCACTCACCGCGGGATCGTCACGAACGATGAGACCTGAGTCAAGGCGGAGACCCGACGAAAAACACGGCGCAGCAATCTTGGTCAGCGCGCGCAGGTACAGCGGCGAGACCATCACGGCCTTGCTTCTGTTAGCGAGCTGTTCACTCACGCATCTCGACAGTGCTGGCAGAAAGACAAGAGGAGCCGTTTGGGACGAGGATGGGCAGTATCTGTGGGAGCAGCGGATGATGGGGAGCGTGAGAGGGCGACTGAGCGCTTATCTATCACCCAGAAGGGAGCAAAAGGCAGGGAGACAGCGATGAGCAGAGAGAAGGAGGCGGAGGCGGGGTTGTATTCCTAGAGCATATAAGACAGGAGGGAGGAGAGGAAGAAGAGAAGGGGCGGCAGGCTTAAATATGTGGTCGTCGGTTGTCCGGCTCGCCTCCGACGGGGGCTGTCGTGGTGCAAGCGATGGACGAGGCAGCTGACCATCGCTGGCGGTCACGAGTTGCGATCGATGGATGAGCATGCCGCAGTCGCCAATCGATCTCAGCTACCTTGTCTCGCACACGCTCTCGCCGTCGCACTGCCGCAGTCGACCGTGCACGTGCCCTTCGTTTTCTTGGTCGCGCCGCAGCAGCCGCGATTTTTCACGATGGCTTCGCCGCAGTCCTTGGTCTCGCCGCAGCATTTTGAGGAAGTGGACGTGCGTCGACGACTCTTCCTGACCGCGCGAAGACCGACGACCGGAGACCAGGGTGCAAGTCAAACGGCAAGATGGCCAAGCTCAAGCAGAAGGGAAAGTCCGGCGCGGCCAAAAACTACATCACTCGGGTGAGCAGGTGCCGGCTTTTCTCCCGCGGGTTGCTTCAACACAATCTCACGACACCCCTCCCGACCGCTCTTTTCTGCGCCAGAACCAAGCCCTGAAGAAGCTGCAATGCTCGCTGTCCGACTTCAGGCGGCTTTGCATTCTTAAAGGTGTGTTTGGACGGCCCACGTCGCTTGCCAATGCGCCGCCAAGGTCTCATTCAGGTTCATCGCCTTTTCCTCACGCTCTCATCCTCCTCGGGGCTCACCTACCCCTGCCCTAAGGCATCTTCCCCCGCGAACCGCGCCACAAGAAGCGGGCCAACAAGGGCTCCTCTGCCCCCGCGACCTTCTACTACGCCAAAGACATCACATACCTCCTTCATGAGCCCGTATTGCAGAGACTTCGCGACCACAAGGCGTTCGCAAAGAAGCTCTCCCGAGCTCTCGGCAGGGGAGAGTGGTCACTCGCTAAGAGCCTAGAAGAGAATAAGCCCGTCTATCGGTTGGATCATATCATAAAAGAGAGGTGAGGCGCTAGAGATAGAACGGCTTGGAAAAACTACCATGCGTCTGGGCTCGCAAATTTCTCACCGTCGTCGCCTCCCTTCCGTCCTCGCCTGCGTGCAGATATCCCATTTTTGTCGACTCGCTTCGCGACCTCGACGATGCTCTCTCCCTCATCTCCCTCTTTGCCAACCTTCCCTCCAACCAGCGTATCCCCCCATCTGTGATCGCTCATTGTGCCCGTGTGACGGCCGAGTGGCAGCTGTACGTCATGCGCACCAGGAGCCTGCGTAAGGTCTTCCTGAGCATCAAGGGCATCTACTTCCAGGCTGAGGTCATGGGCCAGACCATCACTTGGCTAGTGCCCTACCTGTTTACCCAGCATGTGGGTTCGGTTCACCCCCGCCTTCCTCCCGTGCCTCGTCCCTCGTCCTCGCTAACAAAGCCGCATCCTCCCATCAGATTCCTGCGGACGTCGACTTCCGCATCATGCTCACCTTCCTCGAGCTTTACCAGACGCTGCTCGGCTTCGTCCTCTTCAAGCTGTACAACGACATCAACCTCGTCTACCCGCCCAAGTTGGATGAGGGCAAGGACGACGCGGCGGCAGGCGTCGGCGCGCTCATCCTCCAGGAGACAGGCCAGGGCCTGGCGAAGGACCAGCGAGGCGAGAACGGGACACAGGCTCCGGCAACGGCGATGGAGAACGGAGAGGCAGAGGAACAGGAGAAGGACAAGAAGAAGAAGCTTAGCGCCAAGGACGTCAAGCGCGCCGTAAAACAGATCTCCGCTCAGACTACTGCGTCGGTTGGCCTGAAGGAGGAGAAAGAGGCGACGCAGGCCGGCGCGACTGGAATGGAGGACGACGAGGATGCGACGATCGGCGCCGACTTTGTCGCCCAGCCTTCCAAATCCTCGCCGTTCGATACGGATGAGTCGGCTGCCACGCTCTCTGCCATCCAGGCCAGCACGGCCTCGTTGAAGTCGCTCCAGAACCTGTTCTCCGATTACATTTTCTATCTCTCCCGCGAGGTGCCTCGACCCGTTTTTGAGTTCATCATCCGCGCGTTCGGAGGGCAGGTCGGCTGGGATAGCACCTCCCTCGGTGCTGGCTCACCTTACGAGGAGAATGACGAGCGCATCACCCACCACGTCTCGGACCGGCCTGTGCCTACTGAGGGACCTAACGCGGAGGGGAAAGGATTGTACGATCACCCGGGGAAACGGTCGTACATCCAGCCGCAGTGGGTCGTCGATTGCATCAACGCGCGCAAGTTGCTTCCCACCGAGCCGTACAGGCCTGGGAAGAGCTTGCCGCCTCATTTGAGTCCGTTTGTGGATATCAAGGAGGTCGAGAGGAGAGGTGGCTATGTGCCAGACGCGGCCAAGGTCGGTATCGAGGGTAGGATGGAGGATGGAGAGATGGAAGAGGAGGACGAGTCCAGTAGCGAGGAGGAAGAGGAGCAGGAGGATGTTGCCGGAGACGCTGACGAAGAGGAAGCGGAGGACGGAGAGGGCAGGGCGGCGCCGGAGGGTCAGGACAAAGCCAAAGGCAGTGCTCGCGCGGCCGTCCCGCCGGCCCTGGCTGCCGCCCTAGCCTCTCCGCTCGACGCTAGCCTCCTCCACGCTGCGGAGCTGGAAGCGGAAGCCTCGGGCGCGTCGATCGACGATGTGCACGCACAGGTGTCCCAGGCGGCGAAAAAGGCTCGCAAGATGGCGAAACAGAAGAAGAACGCAGCTGAGGTGGCAGGCGTCAGGGCGACGGAGGAGGAGGACGAGGAAATGATGAGGAGAGCGATGATGTCGAACAAGGCTAGGAAGTTACACCAGCGGGCGCAGGCCGGAATGGAGGAGACTAAGAAGGAGGTGAGTGGAGCGGGCTCTTATCTTTTTTTTTTCGTTCCAGCTTCTTTCTGACCGCGTCCCTCCCTCGTCCGCAGGCCGCTCGTCTGGAGGCGAAGAAAAAGGCTAACGCAAAAGCCGCCAAAAAGGCTGTCAAGACCAAGGCCAAACCCTCCGCGGCGTAGCCTGCCCCACCTTCCCAGCTCGTTCCCGCTTTTCGCTTCCCCCTTCTCGTGTATGGTCGATGGCTCTGTATGCGTACTTTGGAAGCAGAGGATCCGATTCCATTCTTTGTGATACACGGCAAGCGAGCGAGGGTAGATTACTATCCGAGCGTCCATTCTATTAAAAGCCGTGGGAGCTTCCCGAACGATTCCCTCATCTATAGACGACGAGGGACGACGCGGAATTTATAACTTCCTCCAGTGGTCCGAATCACAGATCCTAGCGACCAGGCCCGTCTACGCGCTCCTCACCTTCCGTCGATGTCGTCAAAGGGGCCGCCGTCAAACCTAGCTCCCTATCCCAACCGTTCTCCACCCAGCGCGCCACCTTCAAAAGTTCTCCCGCGGCCATTTCGACCTCGCGTCGGAGTAATGGAAGTCTGTCGAAGCCCTTGATGGCCGGGACGTGCACTGCCGGCGTCTGAACCTCCGCATCTTCTCCCGTTTCCATCTTGGAGGACCGGGAATGCAACGATCGACCGGTGCGCATGGCCGGCACGGCCGTCTGTCCGTGCCCGTGAGGGGAGACAGAAGTGGACACGGAATCGGTGTCCGAATGCGCCAAGGCCGCCACCACTCCTTCCATGAGACGTCTTTTGAGCAGCGCATACACGGGATCCTCGTATTGCAGGATACGCTCTATCGTCTTCCGCAGTCGATCGTCTTCCGCCTCGTCCTGCGTCACCCGTCCTTCTGCATCTGCGAGCTGGCTCTGGCCGATGGCGGACGTGCCGACAGCCATGTCGAGCCGTTCTTCCCGTCGTCGTCCCCTTCGTCGATGCACGGCTGCAAGCACCTCGTCCGCGAGATGTGCGAGCTTCGTGCCACCCCCATGTTGATGGCCTCCGGCAGAGACGCCCTCCTCCATCTCCGACTCGAGCAGGGTCCACACGCGCTGGGTCCAGTCTTGTTGCGCTTCACTTTGCTGATCGCCAGAGGCTGTCCTTGCCTGCGGACCGTCTCCGTCGATGCCAACGACGCTGATGAGGCAGGCAAGGATGATTAGCCCTTGGAAGCGGTTCTGGAGGCGGAAGAGCTGAGGAGCCGAGAGGAGGAGCGATGGCGGAAGTTGGTTGGGGGGTTTGTCTATAGAGCCGCTGGATTCTCCGTCCGTTTCGGCGTACGCCTCTCCGGCTGCGACTGCGAGTGATTGCTGTGTGAGAGGCGGGGGTATAGCCACCGCCTGGTCCCCAAAGATGGTTTCTGCGAGCCTTCTCCGATAACGGCTCTTGATCTCGGCCACCGAACGACCGTCCGTTTCGCAGCCAACCCAGTCCCAGAAAGCGCTTCTTACCCTCTCCCTCCCTCCGTACATCTCCAGCACCACCTCACGCTCCTTCTCCACCGCCTTCCGCCTCGCCGCCCTTTTCAACTGTGCCTCGCTCGCGCGCTGCGCCCAAAACTCGGCCAATTCTACACGCATGGCCTCGCACTGATCCAGCGTTCGTCGGATGATGTCAACGTGAGACCGGATGATGGCCTTGCGCATGCCGGACAGCTCATCATTTGGAGGCAGCGGAGGAGAGGATGCGCTACCGAGTGCTACTTGGCGATCGGCCAGCTCCCGCATCCTCGCTTCAACGTCGACCGCACTGGCTATCAGCCCGTCTACCTGCTGGTCTCGAGAAGGAGCGCAGCGAGTCCGAAGGAGCCTTAGCAGCTCCTCGAGCGCACCGGCGCTGGCGACAAAGTCGGTCGAGTTGAGCTTTGTCGTAAAGAAAGCCCGAAGTTTGGCGATTTGATCCTGGATGGCTTGCGAAGGCTGACGCAAGTGGCTTGCTCCGGATGTGGCTGGAGCGTTGGCATCGCGCTGACGCGGTAAGAGCGGTCGAGCGACCTCCCAGACGTCGGCATGGAGGGCAGTTAGACGCTCTGCGGCCATCGGAGGGTCGAGTGTCTGAGTAAGTTTTTCGATTGCCTGAGATGCGCAAAGAACAGAATAGGAGGAATAGGGTTTAGTGGCCTGCCAATAATGCGGTGCAGAACAGTGTTGTTTGCGCTCCGACTGCGTACTCACATCGTCAAAGAACGCCCCTTTAGCAAGATGCGAGATGGAAACAAAGACAAATCAACGAGGAGACAGTCAATATCGCAGTCTACCACTGTCACCACTCGGCGTCATGAATTGGTATTTACTCTTCACATTCTCTTGAAGCCTCTCCTGAAAGCTCGCCTGGGTATCGTTCTGCGGCGTTGGCGGCCGCGAGTTGGCACGCAAGCGAGGTTGACCCGAATCATCGCGACCTGGCTGACCGGATCTATCGCTCAACGCGCCGGGGGTGTTGGCCAAAAGGTGGAGCCAAAAGGCCTCCTCGAGCCGCTTTTGCGACCGGAAGTGCTGGGCGAAAAGGTGGGATATTGCGGACGACTGGGACGTCTGCGCTGCTTGAAGCGCGGGATCGATCTCGGTGTTGACCTCCGGAACGGTTCGAGTGCTTCCCTTTGGGGCGGCGGAAGAGGAGCCAGTGGTATCGCCATTGGACGAGACTGGGACCTTCCTCTTTACAACGCCGTTGCCCACCAGCTTGGCCACCTCCTCCTCGACCCTCCTCACCCACGCAGCAATAGTAGCGACGAGGTTGCGGGGCTCATCGCCTCCCTGCGCGCGAAGCTTGTCGGAAAGGTCGGTCAAAGAAGAGCGAAGTCGGGCCCACTTGTCGCTCAAGTCGCGCTTATCGACCGTGGCCCATGTGGTGGACAGGGAGGCGAGGTCGCGCTGACACCGCTGGACCATGGCCGAGGACTCGCCGGCGCCGCCCGTCGATGACGGCCGTGGAAGCGCTGCTGCTTGGTCGATGAGACGCCCAAAAGCTGCTATGGACTGCTCCATTGCTGTCTCTGAGCGAAGGTGATGGAGGTGGTGACGATCGTCGTGCGCGCTCGACACGCTTGACACGCTCGACTCGCTTAGTCAACTTAGTCACCAGCAGTGGGGTCTGCCGGCGGCCGCAGGCTGATTGGAACAAGAAGTCGTCTTTATGCCCACCATCGATTTGATTCGCAACAGTCGCGTCCTCCTCGGCTTGCAGCAACGACCGTACATGTCTGGGAAGGGGGCACATTATAAAAACTTGTACGGCGGAGGAGGGCGGGGCACGGGCGGAGGCCGAGCCTGGTCGGGTTCGTCTGACAGGCCCCCGGTGAAGAGGGCGAGGGTGGGCGGAGAGCGTGAGCAGAATTGCGTACATGCAGAGCAAGCGACCCTTGTTTTGTTACGCTGATCCCCATCGGTCCACCACATCCCAGTTCCAATTGGCACAAACGAGGACCTGCGGCGTACGCTGCTCCAGATGGACGGGAGGCCATACTCTGCATACCGAGAAATCGAAGGTGGGTAGGAGACGCGGCCATGAAACCCTTCTCATCTTAGGCTCACCATCTACATTGTTGGCTCTCGATTCCCATCGTGACCATTGCTTCTCATAGGGTCCTGGTCGTTTCCTACCTTCGAGCTCTATCTCGATCACGCTCAGAGCGACCCCTTCGCCCCTCCGAGCAAGGCGCGCGTGCTTGTGCCTCTTCGCAGTGCGGGTTTCCCGGAAGGACTCTTTTCGAACGAGAGCCGGTAAGCGGTTTCGTTGCTTCGAGGGAAAACGTTGGACAAGCCATTCTATGTCTGCCAAACTTACTCTATCTACTCTTCCTAGGCTGACTGCTCTAAGCGACTACCTCACCCGAGCGTTCCACGACATATCCACTTCGCGAGGCTACGATGAGAAGACCCAGAGTTCGACCTGGTCAGGCGGAAAGGGTGGGCAGATCACAATAGATCGACCGGGCCAGCAGATACTCGAGAGGTCTTCGGTTTTCATTAATGTGCTGGGCTTCGAAGCCAGGTTTACCGTCGGTCTTCCTGCCAGGGGTAAGCTTTCTGTCTCCCTCTGCGGACCGAGTCGAGGTGACCAGCTTACCCGCCCCTGGGTTCTTCAATGCAGGTCGAACAATAATGGGAGAGTGGGCAGCAGACATTCTTTGCCGGAACCTTCCCGATATCGTTCACGGCGCTCTGTACTACTCGAGCCACGATCCAGAAAAAATAGAAGCTTTCGTCGCATGCGTCTTTGACCAGGACATGTTGCGGATGCAGGTCGAAGACTCAGGTGAGCTTGAATTTCAAAGGACACAAAGCTCAGCTTCCGTGAGAGCGGGGTCACACCAACAGACGCTGACCGTCGCTCACCGACACTTCTCCATTCCAGGATTCATCGCCTTCGTCCCTAACGGCGCCATCCTGCCGCGGGCCTCGGGCGCGTCCGACTTGCCGCTCACAGGACCTGACGTCGTCCCCTTCATCTCTCCTCCGAATCTGCAAGTCTCTTTTACCTTGCCGAGCGGGCGCCAGGTGGCGGGCATGGGCGTGAAGAAGGGAACTGTAACCCTCATCGCCGGCGGCGGCTTTCATGGAAAAGTGAGTCGAGATATAGGATGAGTCCCGCGGCCGCACTGGGTCTGATTCTGATATCTATTAATTTTCTCGCCTAGTCCACTCTTCTGGATGCCCTCGCTTTCGGCTGCTACAATCACATCCCTGGAGGTGCGTCGCAGGGACCCGAGCACACAGCGCGGAAGGCTTGGCTAATTACGGACCGGTTGACCACTTGAACAGACGGAAGAGAGTTCATAGTCGCAGATCCAAGCTCGTTTCAGGTCCGCAGCGAGGACGGTCGAAGTGTGAGTGTGAATGCGTTTCTTCTAGGGAGAAGGAAAGATTTCTTTTCTCTGTTAATCCTTTGTGCCATCGGAACGCAGGTCAGCAATGTGGACATCTCCTCTTTCATTGGTGTATTGCCCGGAGGCAAAGACACGAAGAGCTTCTCCACTCAAGATGCCAGTGGTAGTACAAGTTGTGCTGCAAGCGTAATTGAGGTGTGTCTTTCGAACTCGTTCTCTGACCTGGCTTCGCTCATACCGTGTGTGAAATGCGATCATCTTTATTCCATCCGCACCTTCTCTGTACATGTTCGCGACAGGCCTTAGAACTCGGATCGCAACTACTCTTTCTGGACGAAGACACCTGCGCGACGAACGTAAGCGACCACTCTACCTTCCCGGCAGAACAGCTGCCTTGAACTATTTGTTCTCTTTCGCTGACCTGCGCCCCGCATATATTCAGTTTCTTATTCGCGATGCTCGCATGCAACGCCTAGTCAGTGCCGACCGAGAGCCCATCACGCCCTTGATTCACAAGGTGGGATGTGTCCGGACGCATCTTGGGAGCTAGCATGCTATAACTCACTCCGCCTGCGTTGTCACCTTTGGACCGTGGATAGGTGCGTGCGCTCGTGAAAGAGCGCCAAACGTCGCTCATTTTAGTCATCGGCGGATGTGGTGAGTGCGCTGCTGGCGCCGTCCGACACAATTTCTGGCTTCGCTTACAGTGTCGACCCACTTACAGTTTCGATCCGCCTTGAACTTTTTTCACCTCCCTTCAGGCGACTACATCGACGTCGCAGACCTCGTGCTGCAGGTGTGTCCACCTACTAATTGATCCCATCATCACATTGGGGCAAATTTCGACCGTCCTCGCTCATTTTTCATTCCTATCCTCCCTCTGTCGACTGTGCACCATTTAGATGGACAACTATCACGTCAAGGATGTCACTGAGCGGGCTCGACAAGTGGCATCGGAGTTGCCCTCGAAGGCTTTGAATGAAGAAGGTGGGCGAAGCTCGCTTATTCAACGAGGAGGAACGTACACTTGCTTAACTGCTTCTTCTCACTTCCGGCGCGCGTTTCTCATCCGTCCCTTCTTCTCTCTGGACTAAGCCAAAACCTTCGGCACTGTCCGACCGCGCACGCTTGACTTCGCCTCACTCTCTCCTCCAGGCGGTGGAAAAACAAGGTCAATAGGTACGAAGGAGATCCAGTATGGATCCACGACGCTCGATCTCACCGGTCTCACTCAGCTTGCCCACCCGTCGCAAACGAGAGCTATTGAGGCACTTTTTTGCACTGGAGCAAAGGCCGGAGCAAAGGCCGGAGGCGAAGGCAGCCGTCATACCCAGAAGATGGCGGAGTGGGTGACCAAAGTGGATAGCCAGATATACGGGTATGGCTTGAACTCGGTGCTCGGTGAAGGAGTAGGCTACAAGTTGGACGGCTTCCTGGCCCGGCCTCGGTTGATGGAGATGGGCATGGCTCTCAATCGGCTCAGGACTGTGCGAATGTCGATTGACTGACGTGGTGACGCTGGATGGCGCTGGGCCGCGTGTAAATGATCGTACCATGTACTCGTCTGGGCGCGAGTTCAGCGGGTCGCGGTACTCAGCAGACATGTGACTGCAATGCAGAGATTGAGAAGGGGAAGGCGATGGCCGTGAGATAGAGGAGCGATGGCCGCGCCATACACACCGGTCAGTTTCCGAGTCCATCAGCAATCGTGTTCGCGGCGTCTTGCAGCCTCTTCCATCTTCTACCCGCCAAACTGGACTGCTTCTCTTGCGCGTTGGCATCGCCAGCATGCCAGAGCAAATGGCGGCGAAAAGCATGCATGGCCTCAGGCGTCAAGGCTTCCTTGTCGAAGCACCCGAGCGAACTGGACAGCTAACCTGGCCGAAGTGTCGTGGTAGAAAGGATCTCATCACAGAGCTCTGGACATCGCAGTTCCGCCTCTCTGAACCCACGATGAGCCCTTCCCTGTGCCTTCGATTGACTCTGCTGCCTGAACCTGGACCGTGTTCCAATGTGTGCTTGTAAAAGGAGTCGGGCCTGCTTTGTCCGCCCTGACAGGACCTGCCTGTGAGCCGGCGTCAATAGAAGCCGTGGAGGGGGGCGAGCACGGGAGACAGGTTGTGCATCTCGCGGCTGTTGTAAAGCATCTCTGCGAAGCATTCGGATAGGTCATCCACGGCGTACGAGTGGAGTCAAGGGTTAGGCTCGGAGAGCAGCGGTCCTTTGGCAGTGCCTTTGCTTTCGGTTCAAATCAGCGTCCACGATGCCGAAAAAAGAAGAAACCACAGGGACAATTTCTTTAGGCATTCAGATTTGTCTGGGCGGTCTGATAAACAAGAAGCTCGGGGACAGGCTTGGGCTAGGAGATGGAGGACCATCATGGCCGCGAACGACCGCGGATCCTCAAGGCGCGCGAATGGCGACCTCGGTATCCTCAGCGCAGCTGGCTGCAAGGAAGAAGATGTGCAAAAATCTAAGAATCCGATTCGTTTCGCATGTGAGGAAACTATACAACTAACGGCACTTCGCCCGGCCATATCCCACCCCATCGCCTCCTTACCCCATACCCCTTCCTTTCATCCCTGTTCTCGTCGAAACAGCTCGCAGCGAGCCCTTAGTGGTGCTCGTGAGCGTGCGGATCACCCTGGAAGTCGAGAGTGTAAACTATTGAGGAGGCGATGATAATAGGTGAGAAGTCAGCCGGGGAAAAAGAAAAGGCAGCCAAGGCGTTGAGAAGAGTAATGCAAAATGGTTGTAAGTATGGAAGGGACGTCGGCGTCAGGAAAAAAAATAACCTCTACTCACCGGAGCCACACTCGGGGCACCTGTGGTGCTCGCGCTTCTGGTTAAGGCTGAGCCAGATAGTGTCGTGAGAGTCGGCGGGGTACCCGGTGCAGCCGACGATGCGCTCAGTGTCCTGGAAAGCCCCAGAAAATTGAGCGAAGACGGAAGGAAAGAGAAGAAGAATGGCGGACGGTGATGTCAGTCTCCCAATCAATTCCCTCTCTCTCTAACCGGATTATTCGTTCGCCGAAATTGCATCGCTTGTCCATAGCATCACACCGAGTGCGTGAACGAGAACGCGAGAACGGACGAGCGAAGTGGTCCAACTCACGAGAGAGAAGACCTTGATCGGGTCCTTCATGGTGCCAAGGCGAGTCATTTGAAGGGGCTTCATGTCGAACGCCTCCTCGCCCTTGAGCTTTCCCATGATCTCGAAGCGCTCGAGACCGGTGGACTGCTCCTCGTCCGTGGGCACCTCGCCGGGCTTGGCTCCCTCGCCCTGGATGATGGGCGGCGCGCCGGAGCGGGCAATCGCGGAGGTGGTGAAGAGGCGCGGGGAGACGCGCAGAGGGGCGCTGCGAGCGACGGCGCTGCGGAGGGCGAACATGGTGAGTGGGTTGGAGGCCTAAGAGGATGAGATGGTATCTCTAATGTGCGCGCGCTTCTTCGGACTCGGAGCGGCCAGGCATTGCCGCCCGCAAGCGTGGGAAGCTCATAACCCTACTTTCCTAGCCCACCCGTGCACAGACCCGGCCACACTCTGATGACCTGCTGCGGCACCAGGAGATCGACGAGTAGGTAGGCGTACATGATGAAGGACCCGTAGAAAGCCATCCATCTCTGGCTCGTCCTTCGGTATCGATATAAGACCGTGTGAAGCTGCAACGCTCTCTCATTCCGAAGTCGATCTGTGATGACCTTCAAGCCTCGTCCTCGCCGCTTTCCCCGCTCGCCTTGCTCTTCTTCCTCTTCTTCTTCCCTGTCTCCGTCGCACCGCTGGCCACCTTCTCGTTCACCTCGCGCCCGCCCTCACCTTCACCCCCACCCGGGACGCCCTCAGCCTTCTTCTTCCTACGCTTACTCGCCTCGATCATCTCCCTCCTCCTAATCGCCATCTGCCTACCCACCCCGCTGCCAGCGGCCACGCGCACGTCTTTACGCTCGACCGGTTTGCGCCGGAGCTGCTTGCGCTTCTCCTGAGAGACTGACGGCAGCTGCACCATCCACTCTGGTACTTCGCAGCCCGAGTTGCGCATGATGTTGACGATGCTGAGGATGGAACGGAAGGGGAGGGAGGTCGTGAGGGTCAGAAGGGGGACGCGCGGAGGATAAGATGTATGAAGATTCGGCTGGAAAAACGTACCTCTTCAGGTACGGGGCATCATCCCGAGTAAAGTATGTGATCGCCTCGCCGGCTCGACCAGCTCGACCAGTTCGGCCTGCAGAAGAGATACCAATGATGAACACAAGCCGGCGACGAGCAGCATCCAACGTCCCCATCATCATGGTCTCGATCCTCACCAATTCGGTGGATGTAGCTCTGCGTAGTCTGAGGGAAGTCGTAATTGATGACCAGGTTCACGCCCTTAAAGTCCATTCCCCTGGCCATGAGCTCGGTGCAAATGAGCACCCAAATCTCTCCTTTCCTGAACCCGGAGACGGTACGATCTCGTTGCGCCTTGGTGCGCTCCGAATGGATGACGTCGACGTTGATGCCGTCGTAGATGAGCTCGTGGAAGAGGTCCTTGGCGCGTTCTATGCTCTGGACGAACATGAGCACCGGCGGTTTAAACCCACCGCCGGTGATGAGTTCGCGCATCGCGTGCAGTTTGCCGTCTTCGGATCCGACGAATTTCAGAGTCTGTTTGATCGTTTCCGTCGCCGAGTCCCTGCGAGTCGAGAGAGGGAAGACAGCGGGGCTTAGCTGCTCGCAGTGGAACATCTCCACGACCGCAGACGACGCGCCAGCACTGGACAAGATGACACTCACTTTTGACCAACTATGACACGAACAGGGTGCGGCATGAAAGTTCGCGCGAGCTCCTCAACGCCTGCGGGCAAAGTGGCGCTGAACAGGGCTGTACGTCGCTCTGGGTGGGAGCAAGCGGCGAGGATCTCGTCGGTCTGTTCCAGGAACCCGAGCTCCAGGAGCTTGTCCGCTTCGTCCAGAACGAGGTGGCGCACGCTGCCAAGAAGATCCATGAGCGGAGGGAGGGGAGAAGCACAACAGTGTTAGCCCTTTGACGTCGGGGCAAAATGCCATTCTTACGCCACGCCATTGACGCTCACTTAGACAAATCGATCTCTTGCTGCTGAACTCCGTACACCAGCCTCAAAGGTGTGGTAATGAGGATGTCTTAATGTACCCATTTCCAGCAGTGAGCATCATGAGCTGACCGTTGGGGCACACAAGACAGCAACGAACGAAACCATCCACGAAATCACACCGCCCACTCACCAAACTTTTTCCTTAACGAAGGGTCCTGCTTCATCGTCGCCTCCCTCGCCTTTGTCAACATACAAACGCGAAACTTCCTCCCCTCACTGAGTCGCTTCACTTGATCGTAGATCTGAGTGGCCAGCTCGCGGGTGGGCGATACGATAAGGGCGCGGAAGCCTTCCTCGTTAGAGGGCGCTTTGAGCAGGTGGAGGATGGGGAGGATGAACGCTAGTGTCTTTCCTGAACCTGTCGGAGCGCCAGCTAGAAGGTCGCGTCTCTAACCGTTCGAAGACATGACAAAGGGGAGACTCCGTTCAGAAATGGCGGCAGCCGGGAGGAGAAGATGGAATCGAAAGTGGGGTGAAATTTCAAGGCCCGCATTCGAACTCACCTCGAGCATGAGAGGAATGGCGCCCATCTGAATGGCCGTGGGCTGCTTCCATCCGCACCCCTCCAAGTTACTGAGCAACCACTTCCGCAGCTCATACCTCGTTTCGAGCTCTGAGAAGGAGGAGAGGGGTAGCGGAGCATCGTCTCCAGAGTATTTAATACGATGCTTCTTCAAGAAGGCAGAGAGTGTGGAAGGGGTGACTGGCGGTGCTGACACAAGGCCTGAACCGGAGTCTAGCATCGAGCACATACCGACCGACGAAGAGAGGAAGCCCTGCGTGAGCCCCGGTGATCCTTCGAAAGACGTCCAAGCACAGGGCATATCGACCGAAAGCACTTTGAGCACCCACCTCTCTTTCTCTTCCTTCCGTTCTCCACAGTGCCGTCCTCCTCAGCCTTGGCCTTTCCCTTCCCACCCGAATGCGCAGCGCCGCCACCGCCTGTGTGAAAGAAATCCAGTTCCTTGGGTAACGCGGTCGACGAATCTTCGTCGTCCGCGTCCCCGGCCTGGGACGACGATCCAGGCTTGAAGAGCGACATGTCCTCGGCAAATCTGCGCTTGTCAAAGCGAGCACCGCCCGCGGAAAGCAAATGGAAGACATCCATGGTGGACAGCTTGCTGGGAGCAGGACAGGACGGACCTGGGCGTGTCTTAATGGGTGTCGGCCTTCTTCTTTTGCGTACGAAGTGATCGGCCAAAAATTTGGAGCGAGGTTGCCGCAGTCGGCCGCAGATGATCGTTTTCTGGTTGCACCTTCAACCGGCGCTCGACTTTCGCCGGCAACCCAACGATCACGCCTCTACCTTCCAATGCGTCTCCCTCGCAGAGTGCCCTGGGCGTCGGCAGCCGAGTTTGAGCATGTCGCTTCTCTTTTCCTGACGCCCGACGACACTGACGGAAGCGCGAGGAGCGAAGCGCTTGACCTCGTGAGGCTCCACTTTCTCGTATGGAACACAGCGGAAGAATGCGGTCTGACAAATGTTCTGAGCCGAGCAGATTCAGGTATGGGCGAGTCGAGGACATGTCCCTCACGCCGTGGAGAGCACGGCGAGTTTGCTCAAGGTCATTTTGAGGGACGAGAGGCTTTCCAATGGAGGAGGAGGAGTCGCTTCGTCCGCTTGGCAGGATGACCTACGCTTAGCTTACTCGATGGCGCTTACGAGGTGAGGTGTGTTGGCCTCCCGGCGCCTCTATGCGCATACTTCTTTTGCTTAGAGCCTATATCTTCTTGGCCCGGTCACAGATTTGTCAATGGCCTCGTGGACGCCCACCAAACGGCGATGTTCGCTCGGTCCATTGCAACGATCGCCTCCCAGATCGGCTTGCCAGCGTCGTTCGTCGAAGTTCGGCATGCAGCTACGCACGAGGACTTACCAAGCTTAGAGACGGCTAGGATGGGCGCGCGCGAGGTGAGAGGTTTAATGTACCGAGCCTCGAGGTTAAAGCTCTTGCATCTCAGCAATGATCTCGACATTTCCTCTTTTGCCGCTCTATCAGGCTCTTGCATGGCTTCATGACCGGTATTGGATTCCGCTCTCCTCCTCAGTCATACCAGACCTCGACTCCCAGACCAGACGGGACGACCTCACTGCAGACCTGCGACCCCTTCTCAAGCGATATAAGGCGTTGCTCAAGCTGGCGACGAAAGACCGATCTCAAGCCGGGCGCCTCAAAGTCGACATTCACAGAGTGGAACGCGATATCGAGCGTTGGGTCGTTGGTGCCGGAATCGGTGACTTTGACGTAGAGGCGGTCGCGCAGGCGGGGCGCAAGCGACGACGAGATGACCCTGATGAGCGCGAGGCCGAAGAGGAAGGGCAGGCGGGTCGCGGAGAACAACAAGCGGAGAGGGGGATCGAGCTGCTGGTTGGAGAGTTGCTCCAACCCGGGGGCTTGGTTCCACTATCCAGAAAGTGAGTATTGGCGGTCCACCAGCTCCACTTGGACGGCATGGACGACTCGCTCACTCGATGCATGCTATCTGGCGTCCAGGAAACGTCTTCGCGTGGCGTCGAAAGCGGAGCCTCTCCTCCATCTCCCACCGTCCATCATAGCCATTTGGGCGCCTTTTCTCTCGTCCCTGGGCACGTGCTTCCCCCGAACCTTCGTCGACGAGCTCCTCTCGCAGCTACTCGACGCGTTGTTGTTACCGGAGACCTCTCGTACGTCGCGAGAGGCGTCAGGACCTGAGGCTATAGCGACGATCCAAGAATCCGAGGTGGACGATCCGAGCTCGAAAACGCTAGACAGCTCGTATTATATCACCGTCGCTGGCTGGGTTACCTACGTTCTGGAGACATTTGCCCCGGAGGAAGAGGAGAACGTTATCAAAGCCTGCTTGATCAGCCCAGGCGATTAGTGAGTCGTTCTGTCCAACCTTGTTTGTTGTGGAGGGAACCCAGGGGGGGGGGGGATACCAATGTTAATTCCTCGACTCTTGTAGCGCCATGATCTTCCTGCGCCACGTCTTCTCTCGCTCTCCCTCCCCATCGTTTCACGAGGCGCTCGCACCTCTCCTCAAAGTTGCAGATGCTAGACGCCGTATGCTCTTCGAGCTCGCCATCGTCGAACGAAACAGCTCCAGCACCGTCTCCGACTCCGGATCACGCTCACATCGGCTACAGCAACAACAGCAGCAGGAACTAGCAAAGCAAGCCATAGAGGAAGCCACGTCAGAGGCCCGCGCTGCTCGGGAAGATGCGGAGCGCATCGTTCTTGAGATGGAAAGCAAAATGGCGGCTTTGCGGGCTTCACTGTCTGTGAGTAAGGTTCTTGTCGATGGTAGGGCGCTAGCGGGCAAGGTCCCTAGCCTTCTCCGTACAGTGCGGTCATAACCGCGGAATCCTTCAGTGGGGTGCCTGGGGCGCGCTGAGACGACGACGCATACATGTGGGAAAGAGGATATCTGACGGCGACGCTTACTGCTTCGGATCTCCGTCTACCCTCCCGCATATCTTCAGGCCGGGAGTGACAAGCTGCCAAGCACGTCTCTTTCCACTGGCGGTAACTCCCAACACCTCCCCTCCGATTCGACAGGGCGAAAAGCGGGCGAAAAGGCTTACTCGTTGAGCGGCTGGCGACTTCTCACTGCGAAGGAGTGGCGACCTACGCCTATTGGATGTCTCTCTGGCGACGTGCCCAACCTGGAGCTGCCTCCTCTACCTGTATCGACCTGACGGCAGAGACGCCGCCGTTGTTTGGAGCCCAGGCGCCCGGCGGAAAAGACTCATCTGACGCGGGAGATTGGCTGGCAACGATGCGAAAATGACAGAGCGACAGAGCATGATGCTCCAGTGGCTTTTTTAACCACGAAAATGGGGTCACCGTCTACTTGTACAAATCATTTTACAAGCTGTCTGAACGATTCCCAGACCCGTCGGAATAGTACAAAAGTTACAGAAGTGGGGAAGAATAGACAATTTCAATACCGCGCGATCGGATGCCACTTCATCAGCCGCCTGTCCGGCTGGATGTGTCGCTAGGCTGGCGCCGCAACGAGTAAGGCTAGCCGCGTGCGGACTGCTTCGAGCGTCCTGAGCGCACAGACTGCCCTGAAGTCACGGTGGGTAGGCTGATAGGAACGAGGCTTCCGGACTGGTCTCGTGCTCGGAGGCTATACCCGGCGGGGGCGGATCGGAAGCTGCGCGGACTGAAAGGCGTCGCTCGACTGAGGCGATTCCGATCAGGCGCCGAGCGAACGCTGCCGTCCTCGGGAGGACGATGGCGTCCGGCGGGGTCGGGGTTACGCAACGAGTAGGGCTTATACTCCCGTACGCTCTCCGAATCGACCGCCTCGAACTCTGTTCCGTCCTCGGTGGCACGGAAGGAGGTTTTGGGCCGCGCCGAGTCGACGACCGACGTAATTCGATTTGAGAAAAAAAGCCTCACGACGTCTCGAACATGAGCGAGGATTTTAGCGGTAGGAAGGGACTGGAGTGACAGCGAGGACCGTTGTGATTGGTCGTGCTCCTCTGCGGAGGCGGAGGCCACCGTCGCTGACGAGCTCGAGCGAGAGTGGGGTGGCCGCCAAATCGTGAGCCGTTTGACCAGTTTGGACGGCCGAGGTTCCGAGCCTTCGGGGAGGAGGGAAAACGTAAAGTCTTTGCGCCGCCTGGACGACGGCGTGGCGGAAATGGAAATCTGTGGGCCAGTGACGGGTGCGGGTAGCTTTGTCGCCTGATGTTGTTCGATGGCCCTTGCCAGTGATATGGTCAGGCGACAGGCGAAGATGGTTGTGGTGATGATGCTGAAGTCATTCAGAAGCGATTTGGTGAACGTGTTCGACTGGAACAGGAAGCCGAGGTTGATCCCGTTGGCTGTCAGGATGGCCTGAAGAGAGGAAGGGGCAAACGTGGAGAGCGATCGTTCAGAAAACGAATCTGTGTGCGTATATGTGTGTGAGCAGAGAGCCTCCTCACGACGTAGTACAGAACATTATCCTTTAGAAGCGTCCTGATAAGCGGACTTTCCGTCGCCCTCAAGGTTTCCACGCTCTGGAAGCGAGGACGTGCGCAGGAGGATTTGTTAGCTCTACAGAGTTCGTCGGGACCTGAGTATGAGATTCATTCACCTTTCGGACGGTAAGAACGAAGATCAGGGTCTCGAAGACCATAGGTGAAATGTAGAAGGCCGCGAAGAACGTGCTCGTGGGCTGTGAGACGCATCCCCTGTAATTTCGAACCGTTCCAAAGAACAGCGCTAGAAGGTGGACGAAAGTGCGGCGGTCAACGTCTCTGACGTTGGGCCGGACGAACACCGGAGGCGGAACGACTCACGCTCGACGAAGTTGCCGGCGGCGAGTATGATCGCGCCGTTGGCTAAATACAGGGCACCGATGATGAGGAGAAAACCTCGCGACTGTCAAGGGGAGTCGAGAGGAGGTCAGGCGAACGAGCCGTCGGCACGCATCCACGTCCAGCGTTCGGATAACTCCTTACTCGATCGTAGAGCGCCCACGCCCTCAAAGACAAAAGGGCGATGCTGGGCAGTACGACGACGGCACTGAGGTAGGGCACGACGCGGACGAAGGTCTGACACCGGTCGACGGGGGTGAGGACGGTGAAGGAGAAGCTAAAGGGAATGACGATCGAGAACTCGACGATGGCCACGTATCGAGCCAGGAAGAAAGAGACCTTGAGCGCAGTGACCGGTCTCTTCCAGAGCAGCGCCACTTCCGATGGAAGGAGCGAGAGCCAGCTGAGGGAAGGCAGGGAGGACTTTTGCGCCATGAGCAGCCAAATGACAGAGACCGCTCGAGCAGAGGCTTGACACTCACTCCCACAGTAGGATAGCATAAAGGGCAACGTTGAGCTGATCGCCACCTATGAAAAAGTTGACATCGGAAACGATGGTCGATTCTCTCGCTGCTGTTGACGTGTCGTTCCCACTGCCGCCATTGAGGCCGGTCGTCGTTCCCGTGGACGTGGGGGCCGGGCTGGCTGCCATCGTCGTTTGCTCAGTGCTCCCGCCAGCAGAAGCCAAAGCGGCCTCGGGACGCATGCGACGTCCGAACCCTGTCGGCGTTTGCGCGGAGACCAGCATTGGAAGGACCAAGAAGAGCGCGACGAGGGAGAGCCGGCCGCCGAGAAGAGACGGTGGCAAAGGCGGCATGATGGAAAGGCGGTCCCGCCGCAATGCGAAACGGAGACGAAAGGTGGACGACGCCGACGTCTCAAGAACGGAGAGGGTTTTCTCCAGCGCTATAGATCGAAGAAACTCCGAGTCGTTGTGGAGGCCAGCTCTTTGATCCGGGTGCCAAAGGTCGGACGAAAAGGCATACGCCGTTTATTTAAACATCCTCCTCTTGGCGAGGAGTCCGGGGACAGGGGAGCGCGACGAAGAGACGGGGGAGAGCATGCAGAATCGACCCGAGAGTCTTGCTTGCCATTGTTCTGAGGCGACGGCTACCCTGGTGACGATGCGAGGGCAGAGGCGTACGGGTGAGAGAGGAGCTACTAGGGCGGTTGGACGCATCGCTACGGACGTGTATGCATGCTGATGGAGGACGAGCTGCGCGGGGAAGAGGGGCTCGGGAGCAAGGACGCTTGGAATCATTGATAACGAAGGGATAGAGCCTGGGGAAGCCAGTTAGCCCGTCCAGTGGCACCTTTGTCCTAGCAACGCCCGCAGGCGAGCGAGACATTTGTGCACGAGCCACCGGCCCGGAGACCGAAGACGGTCAAGGTGGCCGCGGCGACGACGTATCGGATACGATGTCTCTAAGACGAGGGCGAGCCACGGGAGCTTGCCTACATGGAGGTGACGAGCAAAGCCAACGAACGTGGTCGTCTGACGATCTGTGCGAGTTCTTTTGCGTGTGACAGACAGCTCGACCCCGTTCCTGCGGCGCTCGGCGTTCCTGTTGCCGAGCCGGAGCGAGCAAGGATGGCGTCGTCCACTCCGCCAGACCTTTTGTGGGGTCGTGCGACGTTGCTCGACACGGCCACCACCTACCTTGCCTCTCACCTGCCAGCCACGCACCCCCGGGCAACGTTGGCGACGATGAGCTTCCACACGTTCCGCACCAGCGACGGCGCCTCGCTCGCCTACAAGGTGCTCGGCAAGGCCGGCCGGAGCACGAGCGCGACGCGGAGGCCCATCATCCTTGTGAGCTGCCTTGGGCTCCGCGACACTGAACGTAGGCGAAGGACCGGACGCTGGCTGAATGGACGTCGTCCCGTCGCTCGTCTCGCACCTCCAGATCAACGGCATGTCCGCGGTGATGGAGGACTGGGCGCCTCTGGACAGCGAGCTTTCCAAGTCGCGACCCGGTGAGTCCGTCAGTCAGGCAGTCAGGAGATTCTGGGACGGGCTCGTCTGTGCCTAGCCCCGCTCGCCCGGCCAGGCCTCCTCGGCGCCGTTCGCAAACGCACCTGAAACTTATCCCTGTCGCCGTTCCGATCCCGCTCTCCGTATTCATGTGCACATGAACGCAAGTTATCATCTACGACCACAGGTGCGTCGGTATCTGCTGACCCCCCCTTCATATCTCTCCCGCGCTCATCGTCTTGACACCTTCGCAGAGGCATCGGTCACTCGAAGACGCAGCCGGACACGGATCTGACGATAGAGAGGATGGCCAAAGACGCCGTCGAGCTCGTTCACCACCTCGGCTACGGGGAGGTGGACGTTCTGGGCTTCTCTATGGGAGGTGAGGGACCGTGAAGACCGTAGGTACGCTTTGCACGTCGCCACCCCATGCTCAACGCAAACGCGTTTCGAACCTGTCTGTCTGTCGACCGGACGGACGGATGGACGGACGGACGATCCAGGCCTGATAGCCCAACAAGTCCTCCTCCTCGACTCTCCCGTCCTCCGCGTCCCCCAAGCCGTCCTCGCAGCAACGATGTGCAAACCTCCGCACTCTGATTTCGCCGCGATCAGCGAAGCGTCGCCAGGTATGATCGGCGCAGGAAGTGGAGCGGGCCGGTTGAGCGAGGAGGACAAGCGTAAGGCTGTGGAGGCCATGGTGCGATTGCAGTATCACGAGGATGGCCTGCGGGAGAGTGCGGCGCTGAGGAAGAAGGCGGAGGAGAGGGTGAGGATAAGCGTCAACACGAGGTGAGCGTCGTCCGCGAGCGACCGGCCAATGTCAAATTTATATGTGCGGCTTCTAATCATCTCTCTCGATTTTAATCCGGCCCTTCTCTCCACGCCATTCTCGACATTCGACCTCTCGTAGACGACCGGCCAAGCAAATCGGTGAGGGGGATGGCCGTCCGCTCGGATGGGTTGCCTGCGTAATCTCACATGCCTCTTACCCCCTTCTATCTCTATCTCCGCCAGTCGCCCAGCTCCTCGCCATCAACGACACTGACCTCCGTCCGCGTCTCTCGAGCATCCCACCCTCGACGCGTGTGCTCGTCATCGCAGGGTCCAAAGACCGCATGGTCTGGCGTTCCGAGGCCGATTACATCCTCCGCGGCATCCCTCATGCCAAGCTGGCCAAGTTTAGCACCGACGACTTCGGCCACCTTTGGTACGACTATGGCGAGATTGGCGAGTGGGGCGCGTTGTTGGGCCGGTTTCTGGATGATGAGGACGACGAGGCGGGGACGGCCAAGGCCAAGCTTTGAGCGTGCTAGAGGGTGGAGTGCCGGCTTGGTGAGGATGGCCATTGCTTCTTTGCTGGTGGAAGGAACTCGGCGGAGCGGAAAATGGCGCGCCGTGCGCCCCATGTATCTCGCGTGAGCTCGGGTGTGCCCACAACCCGACGGTCCAAGAATCGGAGCGGCACCATTTCAGTCGCCTCTTGTGTTGGCGCGATCTAACCCTCCTCGGAAAACGAAAGCAGGCCGACCTTGGGCTTCTTCGCTTTTTTCTTTTCCTTCGCTTTCGCCTCCTTGTCCTCTTTACCTCTGTTCTTCGTCCCGCCTCGTTCGCCCTTGCCAGGCTCGATGGCGTTGGCGTCCTTCGAGCCATCGCCTTCTCCGTCTTGGCCGATCGCAGCCTTCCTCTTTCGCGGCCCGGCGTGGGAAGACGCCTTGGTGCCGGGCACCGACAATTCAGAAGCCTTGCCTTTGGAAGACGGCTGAGATGGTTTGGAGTGTGATCCAAGAGCGGTTGCAGGCGCCTCCCGCGCCGTGTCTGAGGGAGGAGAGACGGTGGGAAGAATCGGTTCGCTGGTGAGCTCGGGAGGCGGCAACGAAGATCGACCAACGGCATTCACACGCTCACCTTCTTCGCCCTTGGGCTTGCGATCCGCCTCCAGCTCGTCCCTACTCAGGTGCTTGCCCTCCTTGACCACGACGATCTGCGGCGCCTCCTCTCCCCTCTCGAACCCAAGCGCGTCCAAGTCGCCGCCGTCATCGAGCTCTACCCCGTCCGGTCGCGTGGGGATCGGAGGCCGGCCGTCGCCTGGGTCGTGGAAGGTGGGACCGTCGTCGCCTCGCCTGGGGTTGAGAGAGGCGTGCAGCCCCTGAAGGAACTTGGGCACCTGCGCCGTGTATTGCAGGTTCGTCGACGGCATGGCTCGCAGTAGGCAAGGATGATGATGGCATCTGCTCCTTCGGGTCGCCTCGCCCGTCGCAGTGATCGACTCCGCCTACCGCCGCGCTTCTGCGACGACGACCCACCGCTCGCGATCCCTCTTCCCTCCTCCATCCTTCCGCTTCCCCATTCCAGCCGGATGCCGCCGTAGCCACGTCTACATTACCCTTTACTTCTCTGCCGGACGTGCTCTGCTGAGGTGTGGCTGGAGAACTGGCCAAAGATAGAGGAACAACGAGCGGCGACTGGGGAAAGAAAAAGCGTTCACAGTACAGCGCCGTCGAAGCGTTTTCACGCCCTCGCTGGGTCCCGCGTCCAAGTGGGCCTGATGAGAGGCTCGCTGTTTTTTCCCGACGAGATCGTTAGCGATTACATGTACGATAGGTTAGGCGTCATACCCAACAACCTGTCGCTATCACGTTTGCTTCCTTCCTTCGGCCGAGAAGAAGAGAAGTGATCGGGGCCGGGGCCGGGGCCGGCTGAAAGAGACGGAACGGAAAGAAGCGCGTACACTGTCCCAACATCAACCACTCCCATCGACGACGGACTTGCGCTTGTCGAAGGCAGCTTCAGCGTCTCCCATGCTCCCTGCTGTCCTGCGGACGACTCAGTCCGCCTCCCCAGCTGCAGCCGTCACCGCACACGCCCGGTCGTTCTACACTTCTCTGGCCAGGAACATGTCCATCGAGGCGTCCATACGAGCCAAGGTGCGGGCCGACCGGGCAGACGTCGGACGGGGCGTGTACCTATCTCGCTGATTTGCGTATTCTTCTCGGCTGCCTTCTCTCCTGGAAATTCCAAAGCTCACCGATCTGCTCAAGCCTCAACAGCTGACGATCCGAAACGAGTTGAGTTTCTCCCCCAAGCTTCAGCCGCGCTTTCTCTCCTTCCTGCTTTCCTTCGCGCCCTCCCTGGGCCTCAACGCACGCACGCAGGCCTTCCCCGATCCCTGACACGAATCCGAATCCTCTGCGCTTGCTTTAGCTCCGCCGCGCACGCCCATCATGCCGCCATGGTCGCTCAGGGGGGTGGGAACGGAGAGACGCGTGAGTGCATAGATGGGTCGTCGTGATCTTTCGTCGCCATGTATGGATTGATGGATGGGTGGATGGGTGGATGGATGCCCGCTTACCGTTTTCGCCGGTTCACCCTCAGACTTCCATGTGGAGGTTGTCAGCGACGTCTTCGATGGCAAGGTGCGTGTTGTGCCTCGGGCATATCTAAAACGGCCTCCCATCCCACCCTACAGATCTTTCAAGGTCTGGGCTAAGCGCCTGCTATCCCTGCCGTTCACCCCTTCTCCTCTCACAGACCCAAATCGCACGGCATCGGATGGTGAATGGCGCGCTCAAGGACGAATTCGACCGGGGCCTGCACGCGCTCAGCTTGCGGACCAAGACGCCGGCCGAGGAGGTGGGCAGGACGGCGTGAGGATGAGGCGACATGTAAACGGTACTGTGCTGACAGGTCGAGGCAAGGTCACAATTTAACAGAGGGGTTGCAGATGGGACGACAGGCATGGTACGCACAGCAGTGAGGCATACAACGATGGGACAATGGTCTGGCGACGGATCGGTGCAAGTGGGGGCTGCGATAGTGGAAACAAAAATCTACTACTCTCGACGTGGACCGAACGCGAATGGTGTCCGGCAGTGGACGGTCCGCAGGTCCGTGTCAGGCAGCGTCGTCGATGCCGCCTCCAGTGATACGACTGACAGACAATCAGACCAAGCGATCAACACCACTGGAGGCAGCTTACAACACACCGGCAAGCGAGACGTATGGCCAGTGAGTCAGAAAGGGCACTCACTAAGTCGCTTCTGCCTCCGCGCATTCTGGGCTATCAACAATCTTCGCGATGCGTTCATCGCCCCGGCCTTTACGAAGGTAGACTGCTCGACGATGAAGGCGGCGCGAGGCGAGGGTGAGATCACGGAAAAATGAGCGGCTGAAAGACCGGATCACGACACTTCCGCACTCACCTCTGGTCGAGCTGGCATGAGCGAGGACGTGTCCGCCGATGGGACGCGCGGCAGGAGCAAAAGTCATCGTGGCGCCTGGGTCAGATTGGACCTGGTTGATGAGGAGGACGGCCACTCCGAACTGGCCACAACCGGCGCGTTGATCCTAGTCAGACGCGAGCAAACGGAAGGCGAGAAACGCAGAGCAGGAGCGGCTCACTTCCTCAGCAATCCTTGTCAGCCTTCCGAGCATCTGGTTAAGCTTTTGCTGGCGCTCGCCGAGTTCACCGCGTCCGCTGTAGTCGACGCGGAAAAGGGCCTTTTGGACGGCCGAAACGAAGGAGAAAAGAAGCCGGAACTTAAGGGCCTTGACCAAGGCAACGACGGCGCAGTAGTAATGCATCACGTTCAGTTCGTACCATGATCGAGTCGACGATTAGAAGCTTGTAGTGACCGTCTGCACAGCGGCACGGCAAAGGAGGAACGAGGCAAGGAACGAATCATAGAAACTGTAAATTGATGGCTGACGAACTGAAGCGCGGTCCCCGGAGTACCTTTGGCAAATTCGGTGGCGGCGAGGTTGATCAAATCCATCTGATGCTCCGAGTTCAAGGCCCGACCGGTGAGAATGTTCTCCAGAGCCGCCTGTGATGAAGAAACATTTTCAACCTTGGAACAACGTGGCACAGAAACCGCAGATTGTAGCTCACGTCGCCATCGACATCGAACCGGTTGGCGATCTCTTTTACGCGGTGAGGACGGAAAGTGCCTTCCGTGTCAATATACGCAACCTTGCCTTGAGCGCCACCCTGTTCCCGACGCATACATGCTGTCTTCTGTCAGTGGCGATGACCATCGAAGCGAGTGCCGACTCGGGACAGTCACTGACCATTCCGTACGGCAGCTGAGCGGTGACGCAGAGCGTGTGGCATAGTTGTGTCTCTGTCGTAATACTCGCAAGTGAGATAGTCAATGTCCTGTCGCAAGAATTAAAGTCGCACCTGGTGCTCGAATAAAGCTCACTTCCACATCGGAACTCTCCATAGCATTCGGAGATGCTGCCGGTCTGGAAGCCGCCGCCGAGGATCTTTGACGTAGCTGTCTTGTGTGAGCAAATGGAAAACTGGGCACGAGTAGGATCACCGCCGTGTTCTCTCACTTGATTGAACTGCGTGCTGCCGGTGGAGATGTGCAAGACTTTCTGACGGCGGTCCATGGCCTGCACACCTGTCTCAAATTGGGTGGGCTGCATACGGCCAAATTGTCAGCCGACGCTATGACCGGTATCGCAGTGCGAAGGGGTCATCAATGGACGACTGCCTGACCACTATCTTTCCAGCGACCTCCTGGAATAGGTCAAACAGACATGGAAAAGCAGTTGAGCGGCGTGGCTCGGCTGCCTAGGACAACGACGGGCCGGGCCAAGGTACTTTCTTCGGCATCTATGCGGTCTCATACACAGGCGTCAGCGTAAATCCTACCTTAAGCTTGTCTACCTTAATCTCGGAAAGGCCCTGAAACGTTTGGATGACATGAGCACTGGCCAAGTTAAGCCCGAAGGGGCTTTCTCACTTCCAACGAGGCACGAGTCGTCGGCGACATTCTCCCAGACTGCACCTTAATTTTGCAAAGGTTCTTTCTTGTCATGCTTACGACGCTCTGGACAGTGCTGCAGCCGGCGCTCTTGAGCTTGGTAATATCGGCCATGCTGATGCCCTGGTCTCGATCAGTCAAGTCCCACGAGCGAGGAAGAGGAAAGCGGGGTAAGACTCGCGGTAGATGAGCATGGAGGGACAATAGAGGGAGGGAAATGGACAAGCTGACATGCGCCTGGAGCTCCTCGATGTCGTTGAAGGACACCTCCTCGCAATCCTCTACTTGCTCGGCGATGTCAGACATGATGGTGATGACCTCGGTCACTTTTCTTGTCTGTCTGAGATGGAAGAAGCAAAGCAGGAAACGTCTTTCCGGTCTTCCAAGCGCTGGCCGCCAAGTCGGTCAGCGCACGGGCCAGGGACGGAGTCAGGGTTAGGTGCGCACCGCCCCGCGTTAACCGCGTCCTAGCCGCAGCTGCCTACCGATCGTGATGGGCGCTGAGAGCTGCGTCATCACTTCAGCAGAATCTCGCTCGACGTCCGCGACGTCGTTCCTTTTCCTTCTCTCCATCACTGCGTCGTCTTCTTTTCACTGCCTTTCTCCTCCGTCCGTCCCCCCATTCAGACGTCCCCAGTTTTTGTAGCCCTCGGTCTTCTCTCTCGCTTCGGTGGACTCGAAACCGATCGTTGGTCTTTCTCCCAAACCGCACTTGCCAATCATGTCTGGAGTGCTCAAATGGGCCCAGGACCGCGCTCACGGCCTGACCGAGGGAGCCTCCAAGTTTTCCTACACCGGATCCATCCCCCATACGATTAGGCAAATGCAGGCGCAATATGATCCCAGATTCGAGAGCACGAGGGCGTGGGTAGACCTGTCCCTTGCTCTAATCGCCTTTCTTCCCCCAAACCTCGGCGGGCGCGTTACCGGGAGGTAAACTAACTGGCTCCTTCTCTGGAATGCGCCGCCATTTGTCCTATGACCTCTCAGGCTTCAGCTCGTGTTGGCAACCATGCGCTCTGTTTCGGTTGACCGTGAAGCGCTCGCCCGGGAGAACAAGACCGCTGCTCGGACGCTTTATTTGTGGGGCCAAGAGCATACAATCAAGCAGGGCGGTAGCGACGAGGCACTGGCCGATATGTGAGTAGCGGAGGCTTCGCGTAGCTATTTCTCGTAGAAACCTTCCCGAGCAATATGGACTGATGCTCTCCTATCTGTCCATTCCCAGCGCCGACCGCATCGCCTTTATCTTGTCCAAAGTGGGCGATCTCGAGCTTGCCGCCGCTCAACGGATCGAGAAGGCTCGCACCATGTTCAGAGAAGTGCGCACGCCGGAGCAAGAGCTCGGATCGAAGAGGGAGAAAAGGAACAAGCTGCGGAATGAGATTGTACGTGCGCTCCTCGTTTACCGGTCCGCTCCTGGGGCTCTAGGCGGTGCGAACGCCCACGTGCTTATTCGACGTTGCTCTTCGTTTCTAGAACAAGCTAAGGCACCCTTCCGCTAGTTCCGTTCCCCTTCCTGGCAACAAGGCCAACAAGGCCAAGGCGGCGGAGCTGGAGGCGCAGTTGCGTAGGCTCGAGGACGAGGACGCGGCGGAGGAGCGCAAGGCTGGAAAGGTAAAGCGCAATGCCGTCAAGAGGGCTTTCGAGGAAGAGTTTGATGCGCTCATTGAGCTGGGCGAAAAGGTTGCCTTGATCGCTCGCTACGGTAAGCTCCTGGCCGACGCCGTTCCGTCCGACGCCCCTCACTTCCCTGCCGGTCCGCCCGCGCCTGGAGAATCCTCCTGGCCCGGAGCTGAGCGCACCGCTGAGATCCGAGCTGGCGTCGAGACGGCTTTGTCCCAGTACGCCATCGACAACGCGCCTGTCAAATTACCACAAGGAAGTGGTCTTTCCTCCGGCGGGCCGAGCGCGTTGGGTAGGAACAATACGAAGAGCTACGGCCTAACGCATAGGCACGAGGTCGAGGATACCGACAACTCCACGTCGCAACCTGGCATCGTGAGGGATGAGAGTAACGCCAGCATGTCCGGTATCGCGCCTTCTACCATTGGACGTCACGACAGCGTCTCCAGCGGGACAAGCATCGGTATCTCACCTGGTAGCCCTCTTCCCGAAGGCGGTACCTTGTCTTCAAGTCTCAACCTCAATCCCAGTCCCCTGCCAGGCTCAAGCGCGGAAGGAGCGGCCGGCGGCGACGCGAGCACCACTCATCCGGCTCCTCCTGCCCTCCCTTCACGGGAAGGACCGTCCTCCCCATTGACACCAACTGCGGCACGTCCCACCGTTGCTCCTATCGCCATCCCTGGAAAAGCGGCTGCTGCCTCGTCCGCGGAAGCCCACTCGACTCCTACCGCTATCGCCGCTCCTCTCGAACCTACCGTGGCCGAGACGGGCGCTCCTATCCATGGCACAGGCGGGCCTTCGAGTGGAAGCCTGGGTGCCGGTACGGGACGTCGCGCATCGATGTCGTCTGACGCCAGCGGTCCACACCGCCCATCTGTCAGCTCCGTCAGCACCAGTGGCGGTCATGGCCACGTGGCCATGTCCACTTCTCAGGCGACGGTGGCTGAGACTGGCGAGCCGACCATTGGCACCCACGCATCGTCGAGTGGAGGTCTCGCCCCTTCAGAGCCAGCGGTGGCGTCTTCTTCTTCGACCTCGACAGGCGCAGGCCCCTCTTCGTCTACGTCCATTGGCACAGGAGCCATACGAGTGGACGCTCAAGGCCGTCGTCCAGGCGAGACGACCGCCGATGCTCGGGCGCGGAAGGAACGCGAAGCTGCTGAGCTGGCGGAGAGGGAGCAGAGAGGGGAAAGGCAGGCGAGGTTGAGGCGGATGGGAACGATGAGCTCCAAGCTCGGCGATGACGAGGAGCCGCTGCCCGAGTATACCGAGTTTGAGGGAGATCCTGGACGCGAGTGAGGGAACGGTGTTGGCCGTGAACATCAATGGCTTGTCTGATCCTTCGAACTGTGTCTTGTCGAGGCTGGTCTCGCCGTTTGTTTCTTTTCGATTTCTACAGCAGCGTGCTTTGTCGACGTTGGCCGTTCCAGCGACGGGGGCTGTCCGGCACAGTATTCGAGTACTCGTACCATTCTACTACCCCTTTGCGAAGTTGCTTCTTTGATAAAATACCTGCCCCCCTCTTTTTCACCGGACGTGTACGTAGTCAAATGAATGTTCTTGTCCCAAGGCCGTATAGCGTGGGCTGACGCCAAACGACTCGTAAGTGAGAGTGGGATCTTGAGACGGGTTTGATCGATTGAATTGAATTTGGCAGTTGCCGCAGCTTTTGATGTGTGGTTTGAGGTCAGCGATCTTCTTTCCGCATCGCGCTTCTCCGATCTCAGATACTTCACCAACCATCCTTTCGAACAAAACATGTCAAGATCCAAATCACTTTTCCGCCAACCCGGCGCCCAGCACTTTCAGGTGGTCCACCGTTCCCAACGGGACCCACTCATTCATGATCCCGAGGCTGGGAAGCACGTGCTCAAGCAGGTCGAGAGGAGGAACGTGACGAAGGTGGGCGTCTGACTGGACTGGACCGGACCGCACAGAGTCGGGCCATTTGCGGCTCCCTTGGGCTCTTTGTGGAGGTGCCATCGGTGCCGTTTCCGTACGCGCGACAAGTGTAACGGGCTCCTGACTTCCTTTCACGTACTCGGGTTCGTCACCCGCTTCAGGGCAAAACCAGAGCGCACCTCGAAACTGAGCTCCCCTCCGCGGAAGCCCAGGGCGCACGGCCTAACATCGGCGAGGCGGCAATCTACGGCATCTACTTCGATGATACCGAGTATGACTACATGCAGCACCTGCGTCCGGTTGGAGGTGAGGGGGAAGACGAGGACGAGGTGGAAGCGGTTTTGCTTGAGGCGCCTGATAAGGGAAAACAAAATCGTAAGGTGAAGGGGAAGGGGAAGGCTAAGGAGGATGAGATCGCAGGGGTGACGTTTAAGGATGATCAGAAGAGCAAGGAAGAGCAAAATTTGGGCCTTCCCGCATCAGTGCTGCCTTCCAAGGACGAACGCCCCTTCCGAGTCGAAGACCAGTTGCCCATCCATCCCTCTCTCCAAGGCCTCCAGCCAGACATGGACCCACACCTTCGTCAAGTGCTCGAAGCGCTCGAAGACGAAAATTTCGTCGACGACGGCCTCGGCGACGACTTCTTCGATGGGATGGTCGTAAGTGGCGAGAGGGGGGAAGAGGAAGAGGTGGACTTTGAATGGTCCGATGAGGCGCTCAGGTGGGAAGGTGGGCCGAACGGGTTCTCCGTAGGTGGTTCGGGGGCGGCGATGGCGTTGGGCGCTCCTGAGATGGCGAGCGACCAGGGAGAAGAGGAAGATTGGCAGACGCGGTTTGCGCGGTTCAAGGCGGAGAAGAAAAAGGCGCAGGCGGAAGGAGAGGAGGAGGTCAACTCGGATGAGGACCTCGAAGGCGAGGAAGAGGACGAAGAAGCAGACGAGGTTGGCAGTCTGCCCTCGTTGGCACCCACAATGCGGACGGCAAGGAAGCGCAGAGTCACAGCTTCGAACGCCGGTAGCCGGGCTGGTTCATCTTTCAGCATGAGCAGCTCGGCCATGTTCCGGAACGAAGGGCTGAGCACGCTTGACGAGCGGTTTGACCAGGTGAGTTTCTTTCTCTTCCCTCGTGGCGTCTCGAGCGTTTATGCGGTCCACTCGTCGACGACTTGCGGCGACGTGTACACTCATCCCCTCCAACGTCCTATGTGGTTCTCGGCATAGGTCGAAAAAGAGTATGCCGAAGACGCCGACGACTCTGACGAAGACATCTCCGAGGCAGTCCGCCGCGGCAAAAATTCGGATGGGGAGGAGGACGACGACGACGAAGCGCCAGACTTGGTGATGCGCGAAGACTTCGACTCGATCATGGACGACTTTCTCGAAAAGTACGAGATTGTGGGTAACAAGATGAAGCCCGTCCTAGGCAGTCAGGACGCCTCGGGGGTAGATAAGCTGGAGATCCTGCGCAAGGCTCTCGGGAGGGCTAAGTTGTCGGAGGGCGATGATGTCGTGCGAGTCAAGACGGGGGATGAAGAGGAGACGGATAGCGACGACGATATCCCCATGCCAAGGATCGTCGGGCTGCCGAAGGATACATGGGACGTAGAAACCATTCTCAGTGAGTGGGAGCCAACCGCTAGTTTGCTAAACCTGATCTTCCATCTTCCCTGAATGTGTCTTCGTTCTGTCCGTACCTCGACTTATGCATTGACCCGCTGTCCCTTGTTCTTTGGATTTATGTGGCAGGCACCCGAACGAACCTTGAGAACCACCCCCGCCTGCTCTCCTCTAGAGGTTCCACCGCCGCCTCCTCCGCTAACCGCAGTGTCAAGGGCGTAGGGACGCCCAAGATCCGCATCAATCCTCGCACTGGCTTCCCGGAGGTCGTGGGGTATTACAAAGACAAGTCGGATGGGGCTGGAAAGGGAAGGAAGAGAGGGGGCAACCAGGGCGTGGAGGATGTCGCAGAGAAGGGTGAGATCGGGATGAAAGGACGTTCTGCGGAAGGGAAAAGCGAGGAGAAGGACGAAGAGGAGGACGGAGATGAGGATGAAGGAGGTGAGTTCTCTTTCTGTTGACCATCGTCGCTCGTCCTGTGCGCACTCCGCGAGTGGCGTTCTCATTCTCGCCTCGGCCGTCCTCGCCTTTCTTGCGATCGCTCGGACTAGCAGCAGAGGAGAGAGGCACAATCGCCCGGCCGCGCAACGAGTCAAAGGAGGAGCGCAAGGCGCGCAAGGAGGCAGTCAAGGCTGAGAGGCAGGTGAGCGTTCCACCCTTCTGTCGTCTCTTCTTCCGCTTTCTTTCGCTGGAACTTCGTTTGGTACCTTCCGAGACCAGGCGGTTCAGCTTACGAAATTCCTCCGCACGGTTCGCAGGCTCGAAGAGCAGACAAAGCGGCGTTCAAAGTGTCGTTGGCTAACGAGAGGAAGCGACAGTCAAAGGTGGCGGGAGGCAAGGCGGCGTCGAGCGACGTTCGCGGGGACGGTGTTGGCGTGCTGAAGCTATCTTGAATGTGAGAGGCGGACGTGGACTCGTTGGTCAAGGATATGTCAAGGTTTCGGTTTCCTTCATGTCTATGAATGCATCTCGACAAGATACCGTGTCATACATAGCCCAACGATTCCGTCTGCGACGAGGAGCACTGCGAGCGCCCGTGAAGATTTTTAGTATGACACGCGTCCGCCTTAGAGGAGAGGGGTCTGCTAAACTTGACTGGAGACCAGGAGGCCGTCGTCGAAGTGACGCTCGGAGAGCGAACGTAGGACTCCGTTTAGCACGACAAAGCCTTTGCCGGTGAAAGTAAAACGAATAGGAGCCCATCCCGGATTTTCGAGGCCCATTGTGCTGGCGACCCGGGGGGCAAAGGACAAAGAGGGAGGCTCGAGGGAGGCTCAAACGCCATAGGTTGCCCGGTACTCGTTCATGGCTGCGATCTCCTTTTCCATGCCCGGCTTCGTCCGAATGTACCCGATGATGTCCTCGAGGCGGATGACGGAGTAGACACGGGTGCCGTACTCCTCTTCCACCTCGGCGATTGTGCTCCTCTGTCCCTTGCCCCTCTCCTGCCGGTCTAGCGCGACCACCGCTCCCGCCAAGGTCGCGCCGTCCTGTGCGCGAATGATCTCGACGGCCTCGCGCATGGCTGTGCCGGCGGTGATGACGTCGTCAATCACGAGGACGCGCTTGCCCTTGATGTTGGCGCCGACGAGCGAGCCACCCTCGCCGTGGTCCTTGGCCTCTTTGCGGTTGAAAGCGTATCCGACGTCGATGCCGTGCTGGCGAGAGAGCGCGGATGCGGTCGTAGCGGCGAGGGGGATTCCCTTGTAAGCGGGACCAAAGAGAACGTCAAACTGGACGCCGCTCTCGGCGATCCGATCGGCGTAGCACGACGCCATGGCGTCGAGGAGCGATCCGGTGCAGAAGGCACCGGCGTTGAAGAAGTAGGGCGACACGCGGCCGGACTTGAGGTTGAAGGTGCCGAAAGTGAGGGCGTTGGCAGAGAGGGCAGTGGAGATGTAGGCGGCCTGGAACGGCCTGAGCCCAGTTTCCTCCTCGCCGGCCGACGGGACGGGGTGATCAGACGCGGCCGCCATTATGTGAATAGGAGCGATGGTACCGGGGCGGATGGTGGGTCGTGGTGGTGTGAGCGCAGTCTTCGAAGTGCCGCAGCCATTTGTTTGGAGGAGTGAGCGGGCTGAGGCGGATGTAAGCGGGGCAGGTCTGGTGTGCTGCAGACTGGGCACGTGGCGCCGTTTGGGATGAGGCCAGCTGTCCGGCGGCCTCGCCTCGGCTAGGCGAAGGTCGACCAGTGGTCGGTTTCTTCCAAGGCAAGGTCAGTCTTCCCTTTTCTTCCTTCTCCTCCTTCTTCGCTTCCTCTCTCTTCCTCCTCCATCTCCTGTGCGTCTCGCACGCCGTCGAGCACCTACCGCACAAGCACCCCTTCTCGCGGCATCGCAGGGGAGAAAGAAAGAAGCTTTCGAGCTGGCCAACGCTCGTCTCTCATCGGTCTGCTCTCGCTAGATAGGGCAAGGCAGGGAAGAAACAACGAAGGAAGGAAGGAAAGAAGGACAAAGGAGAACACGTCCCGGCATCTCGTCTAGACACAGATGCGGCCGTCTGGGGTCTTCGCCTCGTCTACCTCTTCCCGCCCCTCCTCGTCTAAATATCGCCCGCACAGCACTTCCAACCACGCAAGCTACTCCTTCGGCCCTGCTCCCCCTTACTACGATCATTCGGGCCATCAAAACGCACACAGCTCCCAGCCCTCGGTGGACGTGACGACAGAGTACGACAGCGACCGAACATCGCCTCTTCCTCTGCACAACATGGAGATTCACGACGCCTCCGGCGCCCGTGCCCGAGGACCCGGATCGAGGGCGAACACAGGAGGTGCACAGCTGAGCAAGGAGGCCATGGAGCTCATGGGCGTCACATCCTCTTCTGGACGCCCCAATGGACGTTTGGCAGACGCGAAGAGCGATGCCGGGCCGGGAGGCGCGTCGAAGGAGTTTGGGAGGTACGGCAAGATGATTCCCGTGGAGGGATCTCCGAAGACGCCCGTGTGTAGCTTTCGCATCTTGTGGCTGGATGATTCAGAGACGCATGAAGCTGATATCTCTCTGTCTCAATTTTCTCGTATGCGTGGTTCCCCGTCGACCCGCAGGTTGAGCTACTGCAACGTCTCCTCACCCCGCTCCGGTCAGAGTGGGGACCTCTCATCATCTACACCCTCCTCGCCCTCATCACCCGCCTGGCCTACATCGGTGCGAGCAACATTGTGGTCTGGGACGAGGCTCACTTCGGAAAGTTTGGCTCTCACTACCTGAAGCGCGAGTTCTACTTCGACGTCCACCCTCCCCTGGGCAAAATGCTTGTTGGCTTGGCGGGTCTGTTGAGCGGCTACGACGGATCATACGACTTTAAATCAGGGTCAGAGTATCCGAAGGAGGTGCCCTACACGACCATGAGGGTGCTCATGGCCATGTTTGGCATCGGCATGGTCCCCCTCGCCTGGTCCACTAGTGGCGGTCTCGGTTGGAACTGGCGGGCGAGACATTTGGTCACCATCATGGTCCTCTGCGGTGAGTTGGTCAGTCATTATAGCCTTCGCTTCCGGTTTCTTTTCTCATTTCATACTCCCACCCCCGCGGTTCTCTCTTCAGACAATGCATGGCTCACGATCAGCCGCTTCATCCTACTCGACTCGATGCTCCTCTTCTTCACTTTCGCCACCGTCCACGGCATGGTCATGTTCCACGGGCAGCGAAAGCGGTATGTCAGAAGCTCTTGACTTTGCCTCGATCGGTAAATGGAGCATTGATTTTTTTTGGGATTTGAGCAGACCCTTCACCTTTGAATGGTATTTCTGGCTGTCTTTGACTGGACTGATGATTGGATGCGTCACTAGGTAAGTGCAAGTCAATGCACAGAAGCATCATGGAGAACTTCAAACTGAAATCTTCCCTCCTTGTCTTCTCGTCTTTCAGCGTCAAATGGGTCGGTTTGTTCGCCACGGCCGTCGTCGGATTATACACCATTGAGGACTTGTGGGACAAGTTTGGCGACCTGAAGATGCCTAAGGTGAGCTCACCTACTGCCTCGCTTGTCGACCCTTCTCTTGCTGACGATCATCCTACGCTTTTCATTACTGTCAGCGCGTCTACGCGCGCCACTGGTTCGCGCGCGCCGGCTGCCTCATTGTCCTCCCCATTCTCGTTTACATGATTTCGTTCAAGATTCACTTCCTCGTTCTCAATCACACCGGGCCTGGCGATGCGCAGATGAGCTCGCTCTTCCAAGCAAATCTTGTCGGCAACGACTTTAACCAGAACCCGCTCGACGCGGCGTTTGGAAGCAAAGTCACACTCAAGAATATGGGCTACGGTGGCGGTCTTCTGCACTCTCACGTCCAGACCTACCCCGTCGGCTCTCAGCAGCAGCAAGTCACTTGCTATCACTACAAGGACGAGAACAACGAATGGATTATCACTCCCACCTGGGATGGGCCCACTATGAACGAAACCACTGACCCCATCCGATTCCTTAAGCACGGCGACACCATCCGTCTCGTACACGTGGCCACGAATCGCAACCTGCACTCGCACCCCGTTGCCGCGCCCATCACCAAAGCGAACCACGAGGTAGCAGGATACGGAGACAAGGTGGTCGGTGATTCGAACGACCATTGGATCGTCGAGGTCGTCGACGACATGCACAAGGGCACATCCAAAGATCGCATCCACAGCCTCACCTCTCGCTTGCGCTTCCGTCACCAGAACTTGGGATGCTACCTTCGGGCTGCCAACGCTGTCCTTCCGCAGTGGGGATGGAAGCAGATCGAGGTATCGTGCGATAAGGAAAACAATCCCAAGGACGAGCACACGTATTGGAACATTGAGAGCCACTGGAACGATCGACGTAAGTCCTTCCCTTTGACCATACACCAAAAGGTCCAACCCGAGTCTGACCATCGTCCACCATCCGCATGTACCCGCTTGACAGTCCCGAAAGGCCAAGCAAAGCTTTACAAGTCGCCCTTCCTCCGCGACTTCTGGCACCTCAACGTAGCCATGATGACGTCGAACAACGCGCTGATCCCCGACCCGGATAAGGAGGACATCCTCGCCTCCGGCCCCACCGACTGGCCCTTCTTGCACGTCGGACTGCGTATGAACGGCTGGGGTGATCAGACGCTCAAGTACTATTTGCTCGGCAACCCCATCATTTGGATCGGCGGAACCATCAGTTTGTTCACGTTCTGCGCGCTTCTTGCGTGGTACCTCATGAGGAGGCAGAGGAGGTACAACGATCTCTCGCCAGGTGAGTCGGTGATGCGGTCGGATGTGAAGAGGGCGGCATCGTAACGGGGCGCTGTCTGACAACAGCAAACGCTGATCCGTTACCCTGCTATGTCGTTTTTCTTGTTCAGCGGAATGGAATCAGTTTGTCTTCGTCGGCAAGCTCGCCATGTCTGGCTGGCTTCTGCATTACCGTAAGTCACTTCATTGGTTCCCCCCTTTCTCCCTGGGTACCGACGTTCAGCACTGACTCGCGTTGAACACATTGTCGTACCCAGTGCCTTTCCTGATCATGGGTCGTGTCACGTACATCCACCATTACGTAAGTTTAGGAGTTTTCGATAGTAGGTCTTTGGCTTCAGAGCCACCACATGGACTGACGGACATGGCCTCGGAACTCTTTCACAGCTCCCGACCTTGTATTTCGCCGTCCTAATGACGGGCCACGTTCTTGATCATCTCTTCTTCAATTCCTACACTGCCCGTGTCAACCGCGGCGGACGCAAGGTGCCGCTCTCGGAGCGGTTCAAGAACGTAGTCTTCGCCTCTTGCCTCGTCGCCGTCGTCGGCGCCTTTTGGTGGTTCCGGGGCGTCTCTTACGGTATGGATGGCCCCATGCTGGATCATTGGGGCCTGCGGTGGCGCAAGGTGAGCAATAGCGTGGGCAAGCCCATGGAAGGTGCGACGTGTGTATGGCGGGCTCATGTGATCATCCCATTTTCCGCTCACAGAACTGGAACATTTACCCGTAAGGGACCAACACGAAGAGCTCCCCTTGGCCTCTTGGCCTCTTCGCTCCTTCCTTTCTATTTTTCTCTCCATCTCTACCATCCAACCCAACTCACGCGTACCCCGGCGCCACCTCGGAACACTTTCTCTTGTCAACCTTTTCCCGCTTCCTCCTTCGGTCCTTGTCTTCCCCTCACTCGTTTTTGGCTTCCTTGCTCTGGGTCGGCTTCCGCCGTTCCCCATTTTTGCATCCGCCTATCGTGTGCTTGTATCTACGTCTGCAATCAAACCTTGCGATCACTCAATAAAAGGAAGATGGTTCATTCCCAGTCTCCTCCATGGACGGGAAGGATAGAGCAAGCACGACCGTGGCGGAGCGCGTGCGGGAGGCGCGGAGAAAGTGAGGGAGAGGACGTCGCTGTGGTGTCGAGGGCTGATACAATGCCGACGAGACGGTGATGATGCCGACAAGCTTTTGCAGTCTCTGCACCTTTCCTCAGTCCCACCCCGGGTTTTGCCAGAGAGCGACCAACCTCAGACTCGGCCGTTCGGCCCGACATGATCACCCAGTGTTATATTTGATATTTCGCATCACAAATCCGCTAGTGTCCTCGTGCAAGTATGCTCCACGTACCTATAACCGGGAAGGGAACGAAGGGTAGCCATGCTGTGAACGCGTCCCGGGTTGCCTCTTCGGCGATCAAACGGCAGAAGCGAAGCTTCTGAGCCACCCTCCCAATCCGTCGGCCACCGAATAACCGCGCAGCGCGACTACGCTCTCCTTCACGTCAAAAGCGCCCCCGCTGCCGCTTCCACCCCTCTTCCTGCCGATGGCGTCGCCCACCAGGTCTACGACACCCTCGTGGTACGCGACCATGTTGTGTCCACCGTAATTGACGTTGGCGAGCGTCACGACGCCCCTGCTCGTCAAAGGCTTTGCGCCTCCTGTGCGACGCTCAAAGCGGTTCACCTCCCCGAAGCGAGGGATCCTCCTCGTCTTGATCATCGAGGATCGCTTGGCGGCCCGCTCATTCTGATATGCCTTCCACATCTCCAGGACGGTCTCGTTAGCTTTGTGAGAGAATATGTCCACAGGAGGAGGCGTTGAGAGACTCATGTTCAGCTGCGGCTCGAGGAGGGCGTCGAAGAGCTGTTCGGAGTGCGTAAAGGGGATATCGCGGTCATTCTTGGCGTGCACAAGGAGGACGTTGACGCTCGGTGCGAGGTCGCGGATCAAGAGGTGCGAGTCGAAACGATGGCCGAGGATCGAGTCCACAATCGCTGCGAAGCCAAGCCAATGGAGTCATCAGCGAAACCAACGTCTAACTGAACATTACCTAGAAAAACAGGTTTCGATGATGAGACGTACTCGAAACGCCAGGGAAAATGCGGAGTGGCGAAAGGATAGGAATGATACCGAAGAGGTGATATGTCTGGAGGAGAGCCTTGACGGAGCTGAAGGGTGCAGTTAAGATGAGCGCCTTCGGAGGAGTACCTGCGGGAAGACGAAACAAAGAAAATTTCATTAACGGCCTCGAGAGTAGTTCCGAACCCGCTGCTCGAGACTTACCTTCGTCGCTTAGCTGTTTCGCTAACTTGGTAGCCACGCCGGTACCGAGACTCTGCCCTTCTATGCTGATCTGGTCTGGCCGCGCTCCCTTCTCTCGCGCGTAGTCCCACGCCGCGCGAGCATCGAGAAGAACACCTTCCTCTGTAGGGGAGACGGAATCCGAGTCGCCGAAGCCGCGGTAGTCGATTGCCAAGACGTTGGCATTCTGGGAGATGATGGTCGCAGCAAGGGTGAGTACTGCTTGGTTTGAATCAGTTCCGTACCATTTTAGACACACACCAAGTGACTTGAGTGAGCTTGCATGGTTCGCACGCGGAACGCAGCAGCCCTATTGGCGGCGTTACCGTGAAGATCTGCAACGACGGAGCTGCCTAAGCAAATCATATTGGCGTTAAAGAACACGGAGGCTGGCTCAGACAGAGTGCTCACAAATCACGGTAGGCTGTGAACGGAAGGCAGCGTCGTAGACGAGGTCAGAGAGATGTTCAGAATCCTCCCTGAGAGGGTCTTCTTGGGAGATGGCCACATGGTAGTAGTCGTCCCTGTACGTGTGTGAGTACGTAGCCGAACGTCAGGGAGCACACGCTGGCGCAAGTGCACGTCACCAAAGTGGCTAACACTCACGGTAGGATGTGCCATGCGCCGATAGTGACGCCGTCAGAGGTCGTGAGGTTAAGATTTCGAGTTTTGAAAGCTACCCATGGATACGATATCACGAGGGACCGTGAGTTTCAATTAGTGTGACGTAACACGGCTCCCGGGCACTCACGTGCAAAGCCATATTTCTCTGGAAAATCGAACCTTGCCTGATAAAAAGAAACAGTATGGTTAAGACCTCGCTTCACCGGGCCGCACTGGCACGCCTCCGTTCCTCTCACATTGACCGGGAATTGCAGCTTGTGAAGGTATATGGCGCTGCGATATGCAAAAGTTCACTTTCGTTAGAGAAATATCCGGCGAGGGCTCTGCACAAAAGTGGGCACACTGCTCACTGAGTCTGGACGAAGGGGGTGGCTAAGAGGAGAAGAAAGGTAGCGTATAAGCCGCCAGCGGCAATGAGCTGTATTGGTGAAAAGCGACGCTCGTCAGCGCGACGCAGTGTACGATGAGACTATGGGCATGCCGGACACGAATTTCAAGGCCTTCCTCACCCAAAGGTGGACCTTGGCAAGAAAGCCCCTGTTAGCCATGTCCGACATAAGGTCGTCAACGAGTTCGTGATGGTCGTCAAGAGCCTTCCGCTCGTTCGTTCGCCGGCGCTCACTGTGGACCTTGACTTCCCGACCCTGGTGATCGGACCGCAGCAGCACGTGGCGAGCTGACCGGCGCGTGCGAATCCGCAGCAAGAGTAGGGTTAAAGCGCTTTTCCCAATATCCGTGCGCTCGACGGGCACGACAGCGAGTGAGAAGGAAGAAGATAGCCAGCATTCGTTCTTTCCTTCTCATCATCGCGGCCCAGCATGGCTTCCAAGGACCAAAAGGCAACGCCGCCCAAGGACGTTCCCGCAACGTCTCTCTCCGCCGCTGCGCTTGACATCGATAACGATGTGCCCATCGCCACCGTGCAGCTGGATGGTCTCGTACGTAACTCAAACCTTCGCGTCCTTCCGTCAGGTCTTCGGGTATAGTCTCGATGCATGCTAATAGCAGACATACGGAACATGCTGTCCTCTCGTGGTGTGGTCATTATAGGCGGTGATGAAGATCATCAAGCACAGCGCCGAAGCCCACCCTTCCGCGGCCGCCGGCACTCTCCTCGGCCTCGAACTTCAGGGAACCCTCGAAGTGTCGAATTCTTTCCCTCTCCCCACGGTGTCCAGCGGCGATGACGATGACAAGAAGCCCCGACTGAGTGAGTAGGAACGAATCATGGGATGGCGGTGGAGACGGTTAGCCAGCGGAGGTGGTTGCAGGCACCAGGTTCGGAAATTTATCTCCTCGATCTTGATCTGGTGGGACCATGGACGGTCGGATGAACTTCGTATATGGAGGATTCGCTGCATGCCACCCTGTCTTTCGAAGGGTGGAAAAGACAGGCTCTGCTGGGCATACACACATATTGAAGACGGTCAGTGCGAAGCTCATCCGTTTCGCCCTACCTCGCCCTACCGTTTATAGACCTCCGCTACCAAAGCGATATGGTTCGTCTGCTCAAGGAGGTGAACGCAGACAACAATATTGTGGGCTTCTACCAGTCCGCTTTCCTCGGCGCCGTCTTGAATCAGTCCCTCGTCGACGCGATGGCGCAGTTCCAGAACATGTTGAAGAACAAGAGCGTCGTCGTTATTCATGGTGAGCGAGCTGACCGGATTTGCCGTTTTGCACGAGGCTCTCGGGGAATGTGGCACCGATCTGGACGTTTGCTTTCCTCTCCATATTTGAACAGACTTGGCGGAGTCGGCTCAGGGCAACGTATCGTTGCGAGCATTCCGATTGGCACCTTCGTTTGCTGATGCTCAACGAAAAGGCAAATTCTCTACTCAGAGGTGTGTGTGCGGAACTAGGGATCAGCTTGATTTCATCGTCATCTGACTTGCCCTCTTGTCGATGTCCTTCTCAGCCTCATCGACCACAAGCTCACTTTCTCCTCCATTTTCGAGGAGATCCCTGTCCGGATTCACAACACGGCTCTCCTCAACGCCTTCCTTGCCACCCTGACGACGCCTCCCCCAACCTCATCTCCTGTTTCACCTTCCTCCCTTCTTTCTTCCCTGCCTTCGGCGGTGCTGCCGCCCACATTCTCCTCCCTCTCCCTCAATGTTGAGCCCGTCTTGTCCTCAGCCCTCGACCACACCATCGAAGCTTTGGACGAGTACACTTCCGAAGCCGGCAACGTGGGCTTCGTTAACCGGCAGATCGCGCGCGAAAAGGCTCGCATGGAGGCCTACCTCGCCAAGCGGAAGGCTGAAAACGCTTTGAGGGAGAGCCAAGGACTGAGCAAGCTGCCGGATCAGGACGTGAGCAAGATGTTCCGCGTCCAGACCGAGCCCAGTCGGCTTCCGGGCTTGCTACTCGGAGGTCAGCTGGACGGCTATGCCAAGAGCCTCTCTGCACAGTCCGGCACTGCAGCCGTACTTCTTCATGCTACGAAGAACGCGGCCGCTTGAGGCCGACGAGCCGATAGGAGGACTGCGCGGCCGAGTGTCTTAGCTGGATAGAGCTCGGTATGAGGGCAGCCGGTTCGGCGTCGAGGCGTGCAGGCGCATGTGCAGGATTTTCGGGTACTCTGTATCATTTCTCCCGTCCGTGGAAAAGGCATTCGCCACAGCTGCGTGATCTTCCTTTGCTGCTCCCTTGTCCATCGCCGACGAGTGGTTTCCTCCTTGCCCCATAATTGGCTCTGTGAAAGAGAGGATCGTGTGTTTGATATGTGCTTCCTCGAGCTTCGATCAAGAGTGTCGAACTGATCGCTTCTGTTCTTTATAGCTAGCCGTCTCTGCTTGCTCATCCGTCATCAGGTGAAACGACAAAGCCGTGAGCAATGCGACACGAAATCACGTTTGTCTTCCAGCTCGCCTATCAGTCTTTCGATATCCCTCCGGCATACGGCATACGAACGGTCACAAGTGTAGTAGGGTGTAGCAGGCGCATGCCCGTTGAATGCGAAGAGCGAAAATAAAAAAAATAAAAATAAAAATAAAAAAAAACGCATAGAACTTGCAGCCGGTGGCCTGCAGTACTTTTCTCTTGTCCGATCCAAGCAACTGATCCCAGCAACATAAAAAAAAAAGGAAGGAAATGGAAAACAAAGCCTTCTGGCTGGGTCACGAGGAAGTGTGATGAACGTGCACGGGTGGAGCGTGCTCCGCCGTGTGAACAGTGAAGATTATTATTACTCGTCTACGCAGCTGGGAGAGTCCAATGAGGTTTCTTCTAGTATACCACAGGGTCGGTAGCGGGTGCAGTCTGGAAGACGAACTCTGGTGGAGAGACGAGTCCAAAGTATGCTCCAGAGTCAATAAACACAGCCGGCAGGGAAGAGCGGAAGCGGGGACGAAGGTGTCTTGTGTAGATCATCATGATGGGATGGGCGAGCTCGCGTCATCCTTGAGAGCGCGAATCGATGGGGGAGAACCAGCGGAGCAAAGAAGAAGATGGGACGAGTCGTTAAAGGATATGAGGACGAATCAGGTTGTACTTTGGTCATCTTGGGTCGTGAACGTCGTGATTTGTGTCGTCGAAAGTTCGTGGATCACGAGACGAGAGCGGAAAAAGTGTAGTGTGCATCCGGGGCAGACGCCGGAAATGGTCCATTGAAAGGCCGAATCGAGAAAGAGTTGTGCGACCGACGACGGCAATGAGGTGACACAAAGGACGAATGATGATACGGGGAGAAAAAGTCCACAACGTCTACTGCGCTCTGTGCCGAACCATTCATCCCCATGATACGTGAAGGAAACGGGTATGGACCAGGCTTCTCCACACATTTCGTCAAGGTTTGATATGTTGTTTGCCAGCCAAAGCGGCGCCATCCTTGACGTGCTTTCCTTTCTTTTGACTCTTTTCTTTCTTCTCCTTGCCCCTTTCCTTCCCCTTCCCGTGGCGAGAGGGGGAAGCATCGCGCGACCCAGGCGGAGATCCAGACGGGCTAAGCAACGGCGAGACGTTCCCATTCGAGCGACTGCCCGCTGACGGGAAGAAGGTTGAACGAGAGCCGGGCGTGGGAAGGGACGAGATGTCTTGACAGTTCGGTGGGGCGAACTCGCCGCATTTGACGTGGGCCCTGCCATACAGCGCGCGACGATGGAGGACGACGGGACGAGTTGAGTCGGCATCTTTGAGGGTCAGGATGATAAATGGGCGAAAAAAGAACTCACTTGTAGGGACAATCATCGCAATCAAGGAAGGGCCTCCACCCGATTCTTTTTCCGCAATAATGACACCTCGCTAGCGCATGGTTGAACATGATAGCGGGTGGCAACCAACTTCCAGAGAAGCCTCCCTCGGAATGGGTCGAGGCGGTGTGCCCACTGGACAGGACTCCGGCCATTCCCGCCAGCGACGGCGGACGGCGCGTACCGTTCTTGATGAGGGTGAAGCGGTGGAAGAGCGCAGGAGGTTCGCGGAACTCGGAGGCGGAGGCGACAGTGCTTGCGATGGTCGCGTTGGCAAGCGAGACGTCTGAGCGGGAGCGGGCGGTCAGAAAGCTTTGAACGGGAGAACGGCGCTCGGTCGCCGCGTTGTCGCCCTCCTCTTCCGGCTCTTCAGGAACGGTGTGTACTGAGGGATCCAGCGCGTGGCCGGCGGGAGAAACGATGGTGTGGGTGTCGCTGGCATCCTTCTCATGCCCTTTCGAAGACCGTATTGTGATCGTCGAAGCGGCAGGATTGATGAAGCTGGAGCAAAGGTCACCTTCGCTCGCGTCTCGGAAGGGACGTGCAGTGAGGATGGAGGAGGTGCTAGAAGGCAGCGGCTGGTGCTTAGTCATGCGCACGACAGAGGTGCTGTATTCGCTGTCGCCATCCTGAGGATAGCCAACAAAGGGACGAACAGTGTCGGCTGCAAAAGGAAGAAAAAAAGGTTAAGTGGAACCGCACAAGAACTCCCGCATGATAGAGAGATCCGGTGCCCACCGCTCGCGTCCCTCCTCACGGAAGCCGCCAACCAATTGCTGGGGATGCTAGGCAAGCTGGCATTGTCCGAATCGTCCATCCAAGGGTTCTTCTCCGCCTTGCCGAAACCCTGCTGGATGCGAACCAGATCGGCGTCGGGCACATCGATGAATCTGCGCGTGCTCGTAGCCCGAAGAGTGGCAGCGCGGCGTTCGATGGCATCCTCGTCGATGCCGAGTTTGGCGAGCGCCGCCACCGCCTCGTCCATCTCCCTGTCCTCTTCCTCGGTGCCGGTGACGTCTCCGTGCTCGTAGTCTCCCACGACGGCCACGGCTGACGCGGCGACGTTCGGGTCGCGACTCACGTCTCGGCTGTTCGGGACGTGGACGCTTCCTTCGAAACTGGGGATGCGAGGAGGCCCGCCAGGTCGGTCCGCCTTGACGGGAGCGGCCTTGGAAGCCGTCGTCCAATTCCTTCCTCTCACACTGCCGACGTTGAAACGCTTGCCAACGGTGCTGGAGTCGTCCGAAGCCGCCGCTGCCTCGTGCTCGTCGTACTCGATGATTTCCAGCTCAATCTCCCTCAGGCGGCGGACTACCTCGCGCATGTCCGGTCGGAGAAGAGGGTCCTCGCTGCAACAGTCCAGGGCGAGTTGGATGAAGTGTGGAGGACAGTCTGGAGAGGCCATATCGCGCACCTCGTCCGCGTCCAGGCCGAAGCCGGGCATGGTACGCCGGAAGGTGTGCTCGTCTACGAGGTGACGGGAGAGGATCTCGCAGAATATGACTCCGAGGGAGAATATGTCCGCGGGCAGGGAAAACTCCAGACCAAGGATAATCTCGCCTGCCATATAGCCGTCGGTGCCACAATACTGCAAAGCGAGCATTTCGTCAGAGACGGGGCGGGGCGAAAGCGATATGCGAAATGGTCGCACGTGAAAGAACTGTCGGGCCAACCACTCACACTCATCCTTCGCATCTCCTCCTGATTTCTGGCGGCGATCCTAGCGAAGCCGAAATCGCACACCTTGATGCGCTCGTTCTCAGTGATAAGCAAGTTCTCGCCCTTTAGGTCGCGGTGCAAGCAGTTGCGGGCGTGGAGGTATGCCATGGCCCGGGCAATGTCTGTGGCGAAGGACACGCGGAGACGCCAGGGGAAGGGCCGGGACTCCTAAGAGATCAACGCAAAGGAACGGCAGGCGAGTTAGACAAGATAAGGTATCATCCGGGTGAGAGATAGGAAGCTGCACACTCACATCAGCGATGAATGCGCGCAAATTGCCGCCGACGAACTCGGAGACGATGTAAATCCGCCCGTCCGGGGACTTTGACAGGCCGATGTACTGGACGATGTTGGGGTGGCGAGCCTCCCTGAGTTCGGGTAACGGAATGTACAATACGAAGGGTACTCAGAGATCAGTTTGAGCGCCTAGACACCGCTTCAAGGAAGATCAAGTGCCACGGCGAGAGCACGAGGGGACTCACTTCATAAGTACACACTCGCGCTCGAAATACTTTTCCACGTCATAGTCTGTACTGGGTAGGACCTCTTTGATGGCTACCTGAGTGCCTAGGTATTCACCCTGAAGGAATGGGGGGAGGAGGATGGAAGATGACCACGTCACTGTCAAATTCTTCCGTCCAGTGGGTGACTTTTTCCATGTCGACGTTCAATAACGCTCCCACCTCGTTCCGGCCGGCCAGCTTCGCGGACGCTTGCTGCAGGTCCACGACGGCAAATACGCAAGCTCACCTTGTAAACGACACCGAAGCTGCCGCCTCCGATGCGAACAAACTCGCTGCTGCCGTTCGGACCGGACAGGTCGGAAAACTTGATCACGTCAAACCGATCCGTCATCTTCCACGGGAGTGAAAGAAGCAGAAGAGGGGAGCAGATACGGCGCGCTCAGACTGTGTGGTAAAAGCTGGTTCTATCGTCTCCGTTCGTTCAAAGCCGTTAATGGGTCGTCGCGTCTGCTGAAAGCAGGCAGCGGAAGTGATGTAAGCGGAAGTCGTTGCGAGAGGTAGGAAATGCCAACAGTTTACATTTTTCAAGCGAGTACGACGACGACAAAAAAGGCGGTGGCTCTCACCTGGCGTCGCGTCGTCGCTGCCTTGCGAGAACAGGAGCGGGGCGGTGGCCAGCAGCACAAGGCCCGTCCCGTCGCTAAGACGTCGCGGATGCGGGATTGTCAGATTATCTGCCTGCGATTAGGAACAACAAAGCCGGTTGAATCGAAGGCTGGGAGCCACTGAAGGGACGGAGCGACGTAAGCGTGCAGCAGCGACGGTGCAAGCTTGGACCAGGGATGGCGGTGGGGTGGTGGGAAGAGGGAAAGAGGCGCGTGTGCGCTGCGAGCGAGCACGATGGCAAGCAAACAGATCCGTCCGGCTCTCCTCGGCCGAAAAGGGGACGGCGAGGGCGTTGTTAGGATGACGAACCGCTCCAAGGCCAAAGCCGGCTCTTTGGACGACGCCGGACGGGGCTCAGGGGCACACTCGGCGTGGAGAGAGTGCTGCGGCAGATGGAGCGGCTGGCGATCGCCGTCCGTAGTCGTCCCCCAAACGCTGCGGCGACGAAGCTTCACCCCGATCGTCTTCGCCTGCCAACGCTCAAGCGCGCTCCACCACCATCTCGCCTAGAACGAGGAGCAGGACACCGAGGAAAGCAGCAAACGCTAAGGACGAAGTGCAAAACGTCGAACATGACCACCGCGAACGTCCCACCTACCTCGCCTCCCACCCTCCGCCTAGACCCCTCCTCGCCCTCGTCTCCGCTCGCAACCATCGCCCTCGCCAACCACATCTCCTCTTCTCTCCCCGTCGCCATCCAGGTCGACCTCGTGGACGATGGATCCAAACCTACGCTCGTGCTTGCCCCCGGCGGAGAGCGTATTGAGGGTTCCGCCGAGGTTATGAGGCAGCTTGCAAACATGTACGCCCAGACTCAGGCTCGGCCTTGCGGAAATGATCAGGACGAGTCTGCTCAGGTGCGTCGGCAGACCTTGTGTCGGATGGCTCGTATTCTTGACCGACGGCCTCGAATATAATTTTTGTCCTTCAACTTCCTTCAACTCATTCGGTCCATTTCCTTGCAGGTCAACGCATATGTCACCCTGGCCTTCCAGAACCTCTCGCCCGATACCTCGTCGGCTGATTTCGCCACCATGACCAACGCCGCCAACGACCTGGACGATCGCCTCGCCTTGCGTACCTTCTTCGTAGGAAACACGCCGACTGGGGCTGATTTTGCCATCTGGGGTGCTTTGAGAGGTGAGTTAGATCGTGCTTGTGCACCGGCGTCCCGTCGCCCTTCACCGTCGAGAGGTGAGCCCTGATTTTCTCGTTGCCCCTTTGTTACGCCGCATGGTCAACTCGCCCCAACAGGCAACCTCAAGCTCCGTGGAATTCTCAAAAAGGGTCAACACCCACACTTCTCTCGGTGGTTTGCCCATCTCGAGTCCCTTCCTGCTTGTGCAGACGCTGTCAACGCTCTCATGGCTGCCAAGAGCAACAAGGTGCGTGTGCGAGCTTTCGCTCAGGATGCAAACGTCATCATTACCAGTCCTCGAGTCATGCTTGTTTACAAACGTGGATCCCGGCGAATTTGGCACGTGTTGTGTTCTCTCTATCCCTCCATGTCCGGCACTCACAGGAGCGAAACAAGAAGGTCGCCGCGGGCTTCGAAATGGGCCTCGAGGGCGCTGTTGAGGGCGCTGTCGTGACCCGCTTCCCTCCCGAGCCTTCTGGCTACCTTCACATTGGACACGCCAAGGCGGCCATTCTGAACCAATACTTCGCAAAAGCTTACAAAGGAAAGCTGATTATCCGCTTCGACGACACGAACCCAAGCAAGGAGAAGGTGAGGCTGTCGGTGTGGATTTCGAATGTGGGTGTAGAAGGAGCGTCTTTTAAGCTTTTGATTTCCGCACCGATGATTCGCGTAGGTCGAGTTCCAAGATTCGATCTTGGAGGACCTCGAGCTTCTGGGCATCAAACCCGATGTCGTGTCGTATACTTCGAACTACTTCGATGAGCTCTTCCGACTCGTTCATGACCTTATCAAGAAGGGCAAAGCCTACGCCGACGACACCGACCAGGCCACGGTGAGTGTCCTTCTGCGTGCACTCAATGTCCTGTTGTTTTCTTCCGCTCAGCTTGCTCCATATGGTCGCTTTCACAGATGCGCGACCAGCGCATGCACGGCATCCCCTCCAAGCGTCGCGACGCGTCGGCTGAGGACAACCTCGTCCGCTTCGCTGATATGGCCTCCGGTGCTGAGTCTGGCAGACCATTCTGCTTGCGAGCTAAGATCTCTGTCGACGATCCCAACAAAGCAATGCGGGATCCGGTCATCTATAGGTGTAACGATACCCCTCATCATCGGATCGGGTGAGTGGGGTGTGCATCCGACCTCGGTGATGGCGTTTTATCGAGTTGGGCATACGAAATTGACCGTCGGATTTGCTGCACATCGCGTTGGCTTTCCTCCAGCACGAAGTACAAAGTCTATCCGACGTACGACTTCGCCTGCCCCGTCGTGGACTCGCTCGAGGGCGTCACGCATGCTCTCCGTACGAACGAGTATCGCGACCGGAACCCTCAGTACTACTGGATGATTGAACAGCTCGGTCTACGCAAGGTCAACATTTGGGACTTTAGCCGCCTCAACTTTGTGTACACTCTTCTGAGCAAGCGCAAGTTGCAGTGGTTTGTCGACAATGGTCACGTTAGCGGGTGGGCCGACCCTAGGTTCCCGACCGTTCGAGGTGAGTTCCACTGGAACTCGTCTTGGACGACTCCTCGTTTGACACCGTGTTCTTCCTTCCAATTTCCTGTCGTCGCACCCCAGGCATCCGAAGACGCGGCATGACCATCGAAGCCATTCAGCAGTTCATCCTTGCCACTGGCCCCTCGCAGGCCATCCTGAACATGGAGTGGGACGCGTTCTGGACCGTCAACAAGCGCATCCTCGATCCCGTCGTGCCCAGGCACGTCGCGCTCGACAAGAAGGACCTGTGAGCTCCGCGTTCCTTATTTGCGTGTCTGTCTGAAGTGGCGGGGTGTGAATGCTTATCTGAACGATTCTGCCGCGCCGAACAGCGTCAAGGTCAACGTTCGCGGGGCGCCCGAGCTGCACGTTAAGGTCATGCCGAGGCACAAGAAGAACCCCGAGATCGGCAACAAGTCGACCGTGTTTGGCAGCGAGACGTATGTGGAACAGGCGGATGCGGTGACGTTTGAGCAGGACGAAGAGATCACGTTGATGGACTGGGGCAACGCGTTCGTCCGGGCCAAGCACATGTCTGCGGACGGCAAGACTGTCGAGTCGATCGACATGGACCTGCACGTCGAGGGCGACTTCAAGAAGACGAAGAAGAAGGTCACCTGGCTTTCGCCCTCTTCCGAGATGCCTCTGGCAGATATCACACTGATCGACTTTGACTACCTGATCACGAAGAAGAAGCTGGAGGAGGACGACAAGTTCGAAGACTTCCTCACCCCGCAGACCGAGTTCCGCGTCGAGGCCAATGCGGACTACAACGTCCTGAAGCAGCTCAAGCCGGGTGACGCGATGCAGTTCGAGCGCAAGGGCTACTACATTCTCGACCGCGTCGAAGAGGATGCGAACGCCGTGAACGGCAAGAAGCCCATTTTCTTCAACATCCCCGACGGCAAGGCTGCCAGCTCGGCCAGCAAGGCTGCGGGCCTCGACCGTGGAGCGCAGACCAAGGGCAAGAAGGAGAAGAAGGAGCAGAACGGGGAGGGCAAGGGAAGCAAGGCAGACGGTGCTGGTGCCGATGTTAAGACGAGCATGTATCGTGTCGCGCCTCATTCCGGAGATGTTGAGACGCCAGCGAAGAGTGAGTGGTAATGGATTGTTTGTCTCTTGTCTCGCCTCGTTTCGTTCTCATCCCGCCTCCCGCTTCCTCCTGTGTCATGGCCGTGCCCCTTTGCTCTTCGCTGTGCTGATCTGATGACTCACGCTGAACACCTCTCCTTTGCTCGTCTCTGCACAGCCTCGATGTACAAAGTCGCGCCCATCAGCTGATGTACTTAGCTCGCGAGTGTCTTTGAGACTGAATGGGAGATGGGAAGGATCGCGTGAAGACGCAGAAGCGCTCGATTTACGAGTCGAGAGAGTCTATACGTTTGCGTTCTTCCGTTGTTTCACAGCCGGCACGTCCATATCCACGTCGCATAACCCTAACCGGTTGGGCTTTTCCCCACGCTCCGCCCACCCATCCGATCACGTCGAGACGTTCGGCCCCGTCACACCACAGGTCGTAGCCAGCTAGCCATACAGACGGCCGTGCCTTGCCAACCTCGTCGTCTTCCATCCTTCCATCTACGCTCATCCTCTCTCGGCCTTTTTCATCTAAGAGCGCATCCAAGAGCGCCGCCAGCGCCTCCGAACCTTGACTTCAATCCCCTGATCCCCTCGTTCTTAGCCGCCCTCCCCACGCTTGCAGGTCCGACGCGACCATGGCGTCGCCCGGCCCGGTCACCACCGCCCCCAGCGTCGCCTCCTCGAACGCGCCTTTCTCCTCGCCCTCCAAGCCCACCGAGCCCGTCTCGACGTCCCACTTGCTCTCCAACCCCAACCCAACCCCCACCGCGGGAGGATCCTCATTGCCAAGCACGTCACGGCGCTCGGCCAACCATCCTGTTTCTTCCGCTCTTTCCGGGATGGCGGCTCCTGCGGCGCTCGCGGAGGCGCGCACCAACACTGCCGTCGCTGCCACTGGGACGACTGGTGGTGGCGCTAGCGGGCAGGCGACGTTGAGCGGGGACGAACATTCGGAGGGGTACGCAGACGCGGAGGAGGCCGAGGGAGACGGCAGCGACGAGGAAGAGTTGGAGCTGGAGAGGGAGAAGATGACGGAGGAGGTGAAGAACCAAAAGGAGATGTTTAACGAGCGGACGATCAAGAGCGGTTATCTGATGAAGAAAGGAGAGAAGAGGAAGGTGAGTCTCCGTTGGCTTTGCTGAGAGGAATGACTTCGTGCGGCCCCTCTTCCACCCCATGATGCCCATCTCCCTCAACCTTGCTCAGGCTGACGGACGGCCGCGCTCTGATCTCCCCCTTCTCGGCGCAGAACTGGAAAAAACGGTGGTTCGTCTTGCGATCGTCCAAGCTCGGATACTATAAGAACGAAAAGGTCAGCTCTCGCTCGTCCCAGTCGCCGGTGTAGGCGGCCTGCGCTGATCTTCTACCGACTGTGGTGTTTTCTCCCGCAGGAATACCAACTCCTCCGTCTGCTCGACATGTCCGAGGTGCACACCGTAGCCGCCGTCGAGATCAAGCGGGTCGACAACACCTTTGGCATCGTCACGCCAAAGCGAACCTACTACGTCAAAGCCAGGTCGCGGGCCGACATGGAAGAGTGGATTCATGCTCTCAACGAAGTCAAGGAGCAAATCGCTCAACGATCCACCATCACCCAGCAAGAATCCGGCGGCGACCGAGACGATGTGCCCACGTCGACGATCGGAGAGGAGCAGCATGACCCCACGACGCCAACGACGCCGATGGGCATTGCCATCCCCAGACAAGGCTTCCCGCCCAGCGCGACTCAACAGCGCGCCCCCGGAGGCCTCGGAATATCACCGCGCTCAAACCTGTCGCCCATCTCGGAGCCGACGAGCGCTTCGGGTGAGGGCGAGGAGGAGGAACATGAAATCCCGCCTTTCGGCCTTTCTTATGCCAACACGACGGCTCCGACCGGCAGCCCCGGGTCGACCTCGGTGTTGGAACGCTTGGGCGCGGCTGGTCTGGTGGGCAAGCCAGCTTCGGATTTTGGCAGTGGCGACGACCAGGCGCGTGTGCACCATCACCGAAGAGACAGCCAGCACTCAGTCCGCGGCAGTTCCGCGCCCGGAGTGGGCGGCGCTGCCGGCGCCCAGCAGCGCGGTTCAGTCTGCCATCGCTCGCCGTCGTCGGGCGGAGGACATGAACTCTCGGCCGGCTCGTCTGGTGGCGATCCCGGCTCGCCGTACGCCGGTGCATCGAGCTCGGACGAGGAAGACCTGGAGCCGATCGAGGGAGAGGAAGCGGACATCTTACCCCCTTTTTTGCCGCCTCCTTTGCAAGGCCAGGCCGGCTCAGGGGCCGAGCAGCAGAAGCAAGTCTTATCTCTGGACCCGCACAAGGTCATTATCAAGGGATACCTGATGAAGCAGAGCAGCAAGCGGAGGAGTTGGAGGAAGAGGTGGTTTGTCTTGACGAGCACCCAGCTGGCGTATATGCGGAGCCACATGGTGAGTGCTTCGGGCCGCGCGCGACCTGTTCTTTTCGTTTGGCTAGCTCTCAAAGTTGACCCGTCGTCTGTGTCGTCTACCTGCGTGAACGGCTGGTCTGAGACAGGATGCCAAACCGCATCGCCAAATCCCTCTGACATCCATCCTTGACGCCATCGAATACGAGAGCAAGAAGGCCGCAGCCCCGCCGCTCTCCCCATCTGCCTTCACTTCCCCCCAACTGCCGCACAGCGCTGACCCTCATCATGCTGGGAGCGTCGGGGCCGCCAGCTCGAGCGCTAACGCGACCGCCTTCGGTACGTCCGTCGGCAGCTCGACCGGCATCCTGAGCGGCAGCGAAGGCGCCGCAGGACAGGGGGGCCCGGGCGTGGGGCACAAGAGAAAAAAGGAAAACTGCTTCAAGATCATCACCCCCAAGCGGACGTTCCTCCTTTGCGCCCCGACGGAGGAAGAGGAGATCAAGTGGCTCTCCGCCCTTCAGACTCTGCTTCGTCGAGAAAGGGCCGCTCTGGGACCTGCGACGCCGGTGGCCGCTCCCCCCGGCAAGTCAACCTCTGCCCACACGCAGTCGCCGCAGCTCGCCAATCCGAGCGGGGCGGCGTTGGCGAGTGGCGCCGCGGGCACTCGACCGGCACCGACGGCTGAGGCATTCCAGCTCAAGCTGCCTACCATCCACAGCCCCACCTCGCCGACGTCGGGCGGCGGCACGGGCGGCGGCGGCGGTGCCCCTTCGCCCACCGAGGGGCGGGGACCTTCGTTCGCGCAACACCCCCCGAATCTGTCGTGATGTCATGGTACGCGGTACCGGTTTTACCCCCTTGCAACCTCTCCCCGTCGTGCGGCACCTTTCCGGTTGCGCCGATCCTACATACCAACTGCTGTCCTCGTCAGGGCGGACGGACGGTGGGACCTATCATGCGCGCATCTGTTCTGTGCGTCTCGTCTCTTTCGCCCTTTGTCCGTCCGTGCGTCTGCCCGTTCGTTCGCTTGCCTGCTCGCCTCGCCCTCGTCGTTGCCTGCCTCGTCTTGGCGTTCGTCCATTCCCCTTTCCTAATTTTGTACCACCACCCGCTGCCACCCCTTCCGGCGACCTTGGTGATGATCCGTAGTTAGTGATCTGTCTTCCCACCTCCATTACCCTTCCTCTCCTCTTTGTCTTCGTCTCCTTTTTCTGTCGTGGCAAGATGAAACGTGCGATGTCGACGGTCGATGGGTGATGGCTCTAACACAACCTGCCTGCCTGCCTACCTACCTCCCACGGAAGAGAGGCGTCGGCATTCCGCCGTTTTTTTTCTTCCCCTCTTGCCGGCGTCTTTGTGCACGCTCCTCTTGCGTTTAGGTCGCCGACCTGTCTGTCGTCATCGTCGGCTCGCCAAAGCGGGCCATGATCGTGATTAGGCTGTTTCGGAACTGGCACTCGTATCTGCGGCGGATCTCTGGATCGGCGCGTGCTTGTGGCTTGCGCTTGTGCTTGCCGCACCGTGCGCGAGGTGTCCGTGATCACGTGACGGACGGAACGGCGCGCTCGAGCCACCCCCGGCTGTGAAGAGGCTTGCGCGCACGATCACTCGTTCTCGCGCGCACGACCATTCGCTCTCGCACACCCGACGACCCATGATCATGCCCTTTGCCCTTTCCTATTTGCCATTCGCCCGTCGCCCTTCGCTCTTCTTGGCACGCCAGTCCACTCTTCATCCCTTCCCTTCCCTCTTTGCGCTCTGTCAGCCGGCCGCAGTCTCCTGCCCTGGCGTTCCCTTTTCCCATGGCTACGAAGATAGGAGAGGCTGATTCACTGATTTGCCCGGATATGGACACGAATGACGGCCTCCTCGGCCCCCATTGCTCCTCTTTCCTTGGCCTCGCGGCTGTGCCAGACGAACGAGACTAGACGTCTTCCTCTTTCTCTCAGACCGGATGTCTGTCTGCCTCCTTTCTCTCTCTGCCCTTCTTCTCTCCCGCGTCCAGGCAGGCGGCGGTCAGTCCAGTCCGCTGAGCCATAAGCAACAGCGCCGCACCCAGGGGGAGCCGTCCTCCTGGGTATAAAGACCGATGTGTGGTGCAGAAGGCCGTCTCCTCATCACCCCTTCGTAGCCGCCTCGCTCGCTTCTTTTCATCTCACGTCTTTCACACCCTGCCCCGCTTTCGCCTCCTAGCTTGACCTGACTTTGGCCCTGGCCTCCGCTCTCAACCACATTCTGCCCTTAAAATTCCGCGGCTTGGTCGCCAAATATGTCTTGCCCCCGCGACGTTGAGCAAGGCGAGAACGGACAAAGGTCCGTCTCTGTGGATGGTCGCCGCTCTAGCGATGGTCGGAACGAGGGCCTCGCTTCGCCAGACCTCATGGACGACGACAGATATGCGCGCGACGACATGGCGGCTTATGGGTCTGATTCTATCGACGATGATACCAAGACGCGATCCTCGGCGTGCGTCGAGAGAACGGAGGACGGCCAGTCAACGATGGAGAAGGAGCTCTTCGAGCGCCTCTCTTGCGCGGACACGGACGACGAAAAGGACTTTGAGCGCTCTCGCGGCCGCCCCAAAGCTCGCCAGTCCGCTTCGGCCAAGAGAGCCACCTTCCGTCGCCGTCTCGCCCTCGAGCGCTCTAAGCACTTTCCCCACTCTGCCACGTTCCATTCTCTCCATCGCACGCAGCCGCGCATACCCAATGTCGCCGAAGAGGGCTTTCTCCAGGAGCGTAGACGGCAGCTCGAGCACACCCACAGCTTCGACTCCCGCGTGCCCGTCGAGCCCAGCGTTCGGATGCCCGTCGAGTTCAGGACGCTCAGCCTCCACGTAGAGGAGACCATCGAACACAAGACGAAGGCTATAGAGAACAAGAAGAAGAAGAAGAAGGCCAAGGACATCAAGGGTAACGCATCTCGTCTACGCTTGCTCCATCACGATCCGAGCCGCCTCAGGCTCTGACACCGCCTGACCTTTTCCTTCCTTCCGCTCCTCACTCCACCGTACTCATCTCCCTCTTGCCAGACGTCGCCGATCTCGACTTTCACCGCCTTCCCGCCGACGAGCTCCTTCGCCGCCTCGGCGTCTCTCCACACACCGGCCTCGACCCGGAACAAGTGAAGCGGAGGATGGACTGCGACGGCAAGAACGTCATCTCGCCTCCGCCCAAACGGTGGCTGAGGAAGATTGTGGGATGGATCTTTGGAGGGTTCGGAACGCTTCTCCTCGGCGCTTCTGTCATGTGAGCGCGGCCTTTGGTGATATATCCTGGCGGTGTGCGGCCTTGGTGATGTACCCTGGCGGTGGTGTGAAGACGAATTCATGCGCTTCATTTCCGGTCTCATTTCGTTTCCGCCGTTTTTCTTCCCCTCCGTCGCCGTCCTCACTTCTAGTTGTTTTCTCACCTGGTGGGTCGCCATCTGGCACAAACCTTGTATGTTTCGACGCGCTTCACACCCTAGGTAACACTTTCTCCCTCAACACAGGAAACCCCTCGGAGGGCCAAGCCCGCAGCCATCCAACCTCGCCCTCGCCGTTGTGCTCCTCATCGTCGTCCTGTTGCAAACCTTCTTCAACGCGTACCAAAGCTGGAGCACGAGCAAAGTCATGAGCTCCATCAGGTTCGTCGGCCTCGATTCTGCTCGTCGGAGCGTGCCCCGTGACATGACACGTTTCTGCTCGATCCCCCCTTCAGCGGCATGCTCCCTTCGACCGTCATCGCCCGCCGCGCCAGCGTTCAGACCGCGGTTCCCTCCGCACAGTTGGTCGTAGGCGACATCGTCCACATCGCGATGGGTGCCAAAATACCGGCCGACCTGCGCCTGATCGAATGCTCGAACGACCTCCGCTTCGACCGCGCCGTGCTCACTGGGGAGAGCGAGCCAGTTCCAGGCACTGTCGACGCCACCGATGACAATTTCTTGGAGACCAAGAACATAGCCCTGCAGGCGAGCATGCGGGGTCGAGAGCTAGGAGTTTGGGGGGCGATCGCTGAAGGCTGCTCACACAGCCTCTGCTTGTGCTGGCTGTGCGTTCTTGTTGTTCTTGTTGTTGGACTCTATCGGCGGCGCATAGGGCACGCATTGCGTCCCAGGTGCCGGCGTCGGCGTCGTCGTCCTCACCGGCGACTCTACCCTATTCGGCCGCATCGCCAAGATGGCTGCTCAGGAACATGGACATCGAACGACGTTGGAGAAGGAAATCTTGCGCTTCGTCCTCATCATCACCTCCATGGCCGTCACTGTCGCATTGCTCGTTCTCATCCTGTGGGCAGCATGGTTGAGGGTCGATCATCCCGGGTACTTGAGTGTCTCGGCCATGCTCGTCGACTTGGTCTCCGTCCTCGTCGCTTTCATCCCTGGTGAGTCACATGCGTCGTCCTCACTTGGCCTCCGCATTTGTTTCTCGTCTCTCACGTTTGCCTTTCCTCGCCTTTCACTTGCATGGACCACTTCAGTGGGTCTTCCGATCGCCGTGACGCTTTCGCTGACCGTCATCGCCAACGCGATGAGGAAGAACAAAGTCTTGTGCAAATCCCTCTCTACCGTAGAGACGCTCGGCAGCGTCAACGTCCTGTGTAGCGACAAGACCGGCACACTCACTCAGAACAAGATGCTCGTCGAAGGTGCGGAAAAAGGAGGGCTTCGTGTGTTGTCATCCCCTTTCCGTTTGAGAGCGGTGGTGTGCTGACGCCGTGTCGAATCGACGTGGCTCGTTCAGGTGCCGCCATCCTAGACCAGACTTTCACCGTCGCCGGTCTGCGGGACCAAGTGAGAGAGGGCGGTCTACGCTCCCAGGCCGTCCGTCAGCTCCACACGGTCGCCGCCGTCTGCAACGCCGCTCGCTTCGACTCGTCAACGGACGACGGGCGGCCGCTCGCGAAACGCAAGATCCTCGGCGACGCGACGGACAGCGCTATCCTCCGTATGGCAGAGGAAGTGGAGAGCGTGTCCGAAATGATCGGGAAATGGGAAAAAGTGTTCGAGGTGAGCTCGTGTGTCAAGTTTGTGTGCGTCCGAAGCGAAGCATACACAGCGATCTGGCGCCCTCGCTTAACAACCATATCTGCTCTCGTGCAAAAGCTCCCGTTCAATTCCAAGAACAAGTTCATGCTCAAGCTCGCGGCCCCTGCGGTGAGGGATGCCGATGTCGGTGACGATAGTCGGTCGGATGGTTTGATCCTGTTCGCCAAGGGCGCTCCGGACGTTCTGCTACCCCGCTGCAGCTCCGCGCTGACAGCAGACGGCACAGTGACCCGCCTGGATGAGACCGTTTCGTCCACCATCGTCGGTCTGCAGGAAGAATGGGCCCTCAGCGGCCGGCGCGTCCTTCTTCTGGCTAAGAAACACGTCCGGGATGACGAGATCGCCTACGCCCGAGATAGCGGCCGCGCGGAAGCGGTGATGGAGCTCAACTCTGGTCTGACCGTCGTTGGGCTCGTCGCCATAGTCGATCCGCCGAGGCCGGAGGTGAGATGGACGTTCGGGGGGCTTGCTCAACGTTTGATTTGCTCGGCTCCTGACAAGGTTTCGCGCTTGTTTCGCGTCACGCTTGAGCAGATCCCCAGGGTGATCGCCACCTGTCGACGCGCCGGCGTCCATTTTAACATGGTCACCGGCGACTTTGCGCTCACGGCCGTCGCCATCGCGCGCCAGTGCGGCATCGTAACGGCATCAAAGGTGTCCACCGCGGCTGACTTGGACCCGAACAGACCGGTGGATCAGGTGGACAGGTACGACCCTTATGCCGACAATGACGCTCGAGAGGAACGCGCTTTGGCCGTGCTCGGCAGCGAACTGGCGACGTTTAACGAGAACCAGTGGGACCAGGTGTGCAACTACGACGCGGTCGTGTTCTCGAGGACGACGCCGGAGCAAAAGCTTCGGATCGTCAAAGAGTTCCAGGCTCGCGGAGGCGTCGTGGGCATGACGGGTGATGGCGGTGAGACAGACATACGTTTTTTTTTTCGGCTCGTCACGCGCTCACCCACAGCTTGGCATGTCATCGTCGGCTAGTGAACGACGCGCCTTCCCTCAAACAAGCGGATGTCGGCGTAGCGATGGGTGGTGGTTCTGAAGTGACAATGGTAAGGTCGCTTTCACCTCGAGTTTGCCCTGTGTCAAGCGTTCACTTTACTCACGAGAGCGGGATCGGCTGAATTCTAGGAAGCGTCGGACATGGTCCTTCTCGAGAACTTTGGTTCGATCGTCGTGGCTTTGGAGTACGGCGTGAGGATTTTTTTTTTCTGACCGACGGTGTCTGGAGACGTCAACCTTCTAAATTGTCGACTGCTCATCACCTTTCTCGTCTCCCACATCCTCCTAGCGCCTTTGCTTCGACAATCTCAAAAAGACGATCCTGTATCTGCTCCCGGCCGGCAGCTTCGCCGAGCTGTGGTGCGTGCTGATCAGCGTCCTCTTCGGCGTCCCTCAAGCGATGAGCAACTTGCAGATGATCATCGTCTGCGTCGGAACAGACCTATTCCCGTCGCTGTCGCTGATCAAGGAGAAACCCGAAGCGGACCTTCTCACCCGTCGGCCTCGTAACGTCAAAAAAGACCGGTTGGCCGACTGGAAACTGCTGGTGCACGCGTACATTTTCGTCGGCGTTCCCATGACGCTGTGCTCCATGGCGATGGTCTTCTGGTACCTCGAGCGGCAGGGCATTCCGTTCTCCGACATGTGGCTCAAGTTTGGAGGAGGCCACGTCCAGACGGTCGATCCGACCTATTTCAACGACAAGGTAAACGAGGCGCAGTCGATCTATTTCTTCAGTGAGCAATCTGTCCACTTTTTTCGCTCCTTCGTTTGTTAGGCGGGGCTGACCGTCGGGCGGCGTGCAGACCTTGTCGTCATGCAATGGTTCAACCTTTTAGCCCTCCGCACCCGACGGCTATCCATTTTCCAACAGCCCCCGATCGGCAAGCGAAGCAGCAGGAACGTTTTCCTCTTTGGCGCGATGGCCATCGCGTTCTGCATCGCCGTGTTTTTCTGCTACGTACCTTTTTTTCAGGTGAGCGGAAGGAACGAAGGAAGGAGGTGACGCAGGCAGCACCCGGTTCCAACTTGGAGCGGGCCGGGGTTTTCCTGATACGATCCGCATACCATTCATTGCAGAAAACATTTTTGACGAGTCGCATTCCCGTGGAGGTGAGGCATGCTAGCGCTCCCAAGTCAAAAGTCGCGCGCCTGACCTGACTGTTGGACTTGGTGTCGTCTCCAGAACTTCTTCCTGCCCATGGCCTTTGGTACCTGTCTCCTGTTCCTGGACGAGGTGCGCAAATTCTTCGTCCGTCGTTACCCCAAGGGTCCACTGGCCAAGGCAGCCTGGTGAGATCATCTCGGTGTACTAGAAAATTTCCGTCGGTACATGTTTGGCGAACGCTGTTAAGAAGAAAATAAAGTCGTAGGAACGGGCGGGCCCACGCCGGGGTTCTGAAGTTGAGCGAGCATGTGTGAATAAGAGAGAGGCAGTGAGGAAGACGTGGCCGGGCGAGAGGGAAGAGAGGGTGTTGTCGACCGCTGGTCGGTCCGTCCCACTCCGCCGGTCCTGACGACGGTGGTATTATTTGTATTGCTCCGGTTTGGCTGGCTGGCGCGCTAGGTGGAAGCTGCCTCAACCTCCGTGCGTTCCCCTCGTCGATCGACCCGCTCGATTGACTGGCCAGCGATCGCCGTTCGCTACTACCACCAACAACTACTTTTACCCTGCCCATCGCCTCGCCCGTCTTCATCTCATCTCATCTCATTTCGTCATTGTCATCGTCATTGCCGTCGCCATCGCTGCTGTGTTCCACTGACTGCTCCTTTCTTTCTGCCCATCCATCGCATCGCTTCTCCTTTCCTCCCGCTTCCCCCCGGCCGATCACTTTCGGCGCTGCTGCGGCAGGCCCGGGCCACACTCGCGGACGCCGGCCTGTCGAGTCCGTGCGAGGAAGCCCCTGAGCGAGGCGGAGCGGAGCATCGAGAGGAGAGGAGAGGAGAGGAGGGGAAAATAACGAAGAGCTGAGCTGGCGAGTTGATTGCTTACTGAACGACGACGACGGACGACGGTCACGGCCACGATTAAGGTCACGGTCAAGGTCACGGTCAAGGTCGGGACTTGGACTGGACGAGGCCCGCTTGGGAATCGCGACTCGACATCGTCTGCCCACCGCCTCGCCTCGCCTCGCCTTGGTCGCTAGCCCCTTGTATACTTGGACTTGCTCGTCCGCGCACGGCCCGGCCTCCGCTGCCCTCTTCCTTTCTCTCACGACCTCGAACGACAACGACCCGTGTGGACGACCTGGAACGATAACCATCTCACGACCTCGGCACGTCTTTCGTCTCGCTCCGATCCTTGCTTGGGCAAACAAAGGGATAGCCCTCCGCTTCATGAGCATACCACGCCCATCACGCCCACGCCCACGCCCACGCCCTCCGCAAACCGACATGGGCTGGCTGCCGCGACGGACGGCGCACAAGTCGAGACGGGCCAGCGCCTTGTCGCTCTCGCTCCTCCTCGCTCTCGTAGCCCCGGCCACTCTCCTGAGCCCCGTGGAGGCGGCCGAGTCCAGCTACACGCCGGTACCAAGGTGAGCGACCGACGGCGCACCGGTGCTCTCGCTCGTCAGACACCCCGAGGAAGCGCCACCGAGACGTCCTTCTCACACGCCCTCCCATCTCTTCATCGCCGTTTCCATGACGCATTCAGATGGGGACACGCATCCACCCTCCTTTCCAACGCCATGCTTGTCCATGGCGGCAAGACCGCCGGCACCGGCGGTTACACCTACACTTCCGCTCCCAATACCGGCGATCTCCTCTCTCTCGATCTCACTCAGCCCTTTTCCGTCTCCTCCCCTCCGTGGAAGCTCGTCTCCCTTTCCGATCCACTTTCGGCCTCTGCAATGGCACCCCCCACACCCAGCGTTGCCTTTCACACCCTTACCCCCCTCTCCGCGACCGAGCTCCTGCTCTTCGGAGGAGACTCTACCGGCTCGGAGCCCGTTCAAACGAACAATGACTCCGCCTGGCTCCTCTCTCTCACCACCACCTCCTCTTCCTCCTCGTCCCTACAACCCAACTGGACCCAGCCTGTGACGGGCTGGGACGGGGAGCCGATCCGTCGAATGGGTCACACCGCCGTAGCGAGTAATGGCAGGGTGTGGTACATGGGCGGAGAGAAGGACGACGGCAGCGGCGCCGTCTGGGCCGACACGTACAGCTTCGACACCCGCTCCGCCTCTGCCCTCGCCTCCGCCTCTTTCCAAACCAACGCGCCCGCCCCGAGCCCTATATGGGGACACACGGCGACGCTCTTCAGCACGGGCATCGTATACGTCCTCGGAGGCGTGGGCCCGACGGGCCTTAACTCGCTCGACACTGTGAAAGTGTACGACACGCTCACAGATACTTGGACATCCGTCCCCTGCTCCGGGTCCGCCCCATCACCTCGAAGGAATCACGTCGCCGTCGCTCTTCCCGGCGACAAGATCCTCGTCCACGGCGGCGCGGACCAGGCCGGCACGACGGCGTACGCAGACATGGCCGTCCTCGACACAAAGTCCAACCCGCCCACGTGGTCCACGCTCAACGCCTCGGCCGGCGGCCCCGGGCCCGGGCCCGTCTACTCTCACTCGGCCGTCGCCTTGGGTCAGCGCGTCGTCTTCGCCTTTGGATACGCCAACTCGGTCCCCGCTCCAGCCGACGTGTTCGTGTACGACGCTCAGTCGGACGCTTGGTCCGCGACATACGTCCCTGACCTGTCGTCTTCCGCCGGTGATGCCGGCGGCGACAACGGCTCTGGCTCATCGTCAGGCTCCCCTGCCGGCGTGCCTACCCCGACAGGGACGCCTTCGGGCACGTCTGGAGAATTACCCGGTGGCACGGCTTCCAGCTTCTCGGGCTCGGGCGACAGTACGTCGACGGGCGCCAAAGCGGGCGCGACGGTCGGCGCGATCGTCGCTCTGGGCCTCGTCGCTGGCGCGGGGTACTTCTACTACACCCGCCACCTTCACCGGGGGGGTGCGAGGGACGGCGCGTTTGGGTGGAAGCGAAGCGGCGGAGAGGGCGCGGTGGGATTGATCGGTGGACGTGGCGGCGTGGACGGCGGGGAGGGGCGGGAGGACGATTACGATTACGGCTCCACCCTCGAGAAGGGCCTGGGCATGGCCGCGCTCGGCATCGGCAGGCCCCGCGGCGTCAAGAGGCCGTGGGCAACGTCGAACGCGGCGGCTGCCTCTCCCGTCGGTCGAGGTCGAGGATCGCCGAAAGTGATGCGCGAGCGTCTCGTCGCCTTCCTCCCCGTTGCGGCGGGCGCCTTCCGCGCCGGAGGCTCCAAACAACCTCGCTTCGACATGCTGGCGGATGAAGACGAAGACGAGAACGACGAGGACGGCGTGCACGGCGCCTGGGGACGCCGGACCGCGTCGGGACGAGGGCGCGTCGCGACGAGCTTGGATTTGGACGAGCAGCGCGACGCGGAGGCCATGGGCGGATGGCGGTCGGGACGACTAGGTTCGACGGATGGTGGTGGTGGTGGAGGCGAGCACGTGTATGGGAGGTTGAACGGATATGACGATCCCTTCGATGACCAGCACGACGGAGGCAGCAGCGTCGTGGGCTTCGACACGTCTCGCGACGAGGCCGTGTACGCCGCCGCCGAGGCGAGTGGGTCTAGCGTTCAACTCGTGCCCGCGGCGGCGGTCGGGTGGAGAGGCGGGAGCAAGCGCAAGGCGCCGCCGGCTTTTGAGGAAGGAGACGACGATGACGACGCCTCTGCGGCCTCCTTCTCGTCCGAGGCGGCGCTTTCGGAGACCGAGGGCCGACGCACGCCCGCGCCCGCTCTCGTCCCGACGGAGGAGAGCGGGACTTCGACTACGCTCACCGTCGGTCAGACGAGCGTCGGCAGCGAAGGAGGAGGATCGCCGCTGAAGCGCTCGCCGGGCTTTGTTTCATTTTCCGATGCCTCGCCCAAGATCAGGCGCTCTAGCTCCTCCTTCTCGTCCAACCTGGCCGCCACGGCCATCCTCTCCCCTCCTCCGCTCGGCACCTCCATCTCCACGCCCAACCCCATGATTCGAAGATCCGGCACGTGGTGGGATCGGTTCTTGTCCAGCTCCTTCCTCGAGCGCACCACCTCTGGTCAGCTACGCCCCGGCCCGCGAGCCAGCGAGCCCATCCGAGATCCTGCGCCCGCTCCGACGCTCGCGCCCGTTGCCGAAGCCGGCTCGTCCCCGTCGTCTCCTGAGGACAGTCAGTTCTCCAACCCTCATCCTCACGCCGAGGACTTTGCCAGATCGTCGCGCGAGGACGGGTTCCGCGACGGCAGATCGACGGCGGAGAAGGACGATGTGGCGAGACGAAGAAGCGGCGGCGGCGGCGGCGATCCGCTACGCTCCGCCGGTGCGCACGGCCGGTCTCTGTCAAGTCTGCAGAGCGCGAGGACGGCGACGAGCAGCCAGCTGGAGGATCGGGTGCGGACGATGGACGTGGTGCAACGGATGCCCACGGCCAGCAGCAGCATTGGAAGCAGCCATGTCATCGAGAGTCCTGATTGCGAGTCGTTTGATGAGCACGATCACGCGATGGAGGATGGCCGATGGAATGCGTCCGGACGTCCTCTGCTTTCCTCCCCATCGACCGTCGCTTCTCCGCCGTCGCCTTCGGTTTATGCGCCCACGCCTTCCATCACCGCACTGTCCCCTTCCTCCACATCGGCAGGGCTGCTAAGGAGTCCGGAGGGAGAGGTGGTGTGGGACGGTCCGGCCATGATGTCCAGTCTGGCCGCTTTGATGGAGGAGCCGGCAGAGATGTCCCCCGTGGATGTAGATGGCGGCGATCCTGCCGAGCCGACGTTCTCGCCCACGAACCTTTGGTCGTGGTCTCGACCGAAGGACGGAGGGGAAGCGGCCGGTTTTGATGGTCCGACTTCGACCGTGTCGTCGCCGGCTCGGCCTCGACCGACATCGACATCGACGGGGAGGAGGGTGCTGGATCGCGTGCGTGAGATTGAGCAGCGGCAGTCATTGCTCTCCGACCGGGCCTACCCCTCCCCAGAGTCGGCGTACGCGGCGAGCCCGTCTCGCCTTGCGCTCGCCCGCGTCAGCATCCCCACCTCCCCCTCCTCCTCTCCCGCGTCGTCCCGACCGGCCTTCTCAGCCTTGGCCTCCCCGGCGTCCGCTGTCGGCGTGTCCAGCCCGTCGTCAGGCGTCGGTATGGAGAGCACGCTAAGCCCGGCGACGAGGAGCAAGTACCGGCACGGCCTCGTGCCCAAGCCGACGCTCTTCGTCGCCAACCCTGACGAGCGCCGTTCGTCTTCGACCTCCACCTAAGCCGTTTCGCCTTTTGCTCTTTCCTTGGGTCTGTTCCTTCTATTTCCGTTCGTCCTCTCTCTCCCTTTCAGCTGGCGAGTCGCTCGGCTCGGTTCAGCTCCAAACGGTTCCTGAGTGATCCTCTTCGATAGATATTTATTGGCGTCCCTATTTCCCCCATCCGCGTTCTCCTTTCGTTTACACATGATACGCGCACTTTTGAGCCCATTCGCATCACTTCTATTTCTCCCATCCCGCTTTCCGCCCTTTTGTTTTGGTTGTCCTCTCTCTCTCTTTCGCATCCTCGCGCTGTACTCGAACCCGTCGCCCGATGTCCGCTTTATCCTTGCGCCTCTCTCAGCTTTGGACGATACCTACCTCCCCATGTCTTCTCTGTTCCTCTGTCCGCGTCCACATACGTGTTTCTACTCCGCCCGCCCGTCTGTCTGTCCGCGATCCCCTTTGCCAGTCATGTCTTATCTCGTTCCTTCCTTTGCGGGGCATGCCAGCTCCATCGTCGTCGTCGTCGGCGTCGTCGTCGTCTTCGTCGTCGTCTTCTTCTTCGTCATCGCGAACAATTTGTTTCTGTTTCATTCGTCCGTCGGAAGAGAGCGTGGGGTCCGGCGAACGCAGGAACGGAGGTGGGTCGTCGTGCACATCGTTCCTTCGTCATTTATTATGGAGCGGTGTGCCTGTGCCTGCCGACGACGGCGTCGTCCTAACTACAGCATTCGAGAGTATGTATGTGCGCACAGCCTCCCGTCGGCCAACGGCATTGGAAGGAGGCGTCGAGGCGTGCACAGCCTTGTGTGCCGCACGGAAGGAAGACCGAACTGGTGTTATTGTGCTCATCCACTTCTATGGGGTGCTCGAGATGGCCCAAAGCGGTGCAGGCTATCCGCTTCCGCGCTCAAGCTGGTGGTTCGCACCTGCGCCCGACGCCGACAACGCCGACTTGTTGCGCCCCGCGGATGAAGGACCGACTGACAGCTCTGTGCGACCGTCGCACAACCGCCGGCTCCGCATTTCCGCCGTCCGCAAAGCTTGATTTGAAATCTTTCACCATCTCTTCTCCTATCACCATCTCTTTTCCTTTCTTCTTTTTCGGCCCTCGACTCCATTCCGTCATCGCTCCTTCTTGCACAGGTACCTTACATATACCTTGCACCACTCCGCTCTCGCCTCCCGCTCATTTATCCCCTTTCCCCATCTCCCCTCTCTCCCAGGCCAGCCGGCTCGCTCGCTCGTACGACCCTCCCATCGTCCACCAACCCTTCCAGCATCATGGCCCGCGTCTTCTGCATCCCAGGCATCGTCCTCCTCTCCGTAGCCACCATGCTCCTCCTTCTCTCCTCCATCTCCCTCCCCGTCCAGCCCGCTTTCGACCTCGTCTCCGCCGACTTTGGAAGCAATCTCAACAAGTCCACCACCCCCAATGGGCTCCCGACCATGCAGAGTCTGAGGGTGAGTGAGCGGGCCGGATGGCACCAGGAAGGAGGATGATCATGACGAGGGACGGAGAGCGTCGTTCGTGCCAGCGCTGTGGACGATGATGGCGCAGTCGTTGTCCACCAGCGCTGAGGTCCTCATCCGTGCGTTACATCTTCCCCCATCAGCTCGGCATCTGGGGCTACTGCTATCAAAAGGTCGGCTCCAGTGACTGGACCTGCAGGAATGAAGGTGTCGGTTATGATTTCCGTGCGTCGCCCCTTCTCCTCCCCCCTTCCTCTGCTGGGATGTAAAGCTCACGTCGGCCGCACCTCCCCGCTTGGTATCCACGTAGAAATGTTTGACCCGACGGGCAACAACTCCCACACGATCCAGGCCAGCTGGACGCGCGGCACGGTCATTACCGTCGTCGGTGAGTGCCATTCTCCGGATCGAAGAAAGAAGGGAAGCCCTGTCGCCGTCCCGTCAACCCGCGCTCACCTCGCCCGGCTCACCGCCTCCCTCCAGCTCTGGCCGCGACGGTGATCGCGTTCGCACTCTCCTTCTCCGAGCATGTCTTTGTCACCCTCCTATCCTCCCTAACCTCCTTCTTCGCCGCCCTCGTCACCCTGCTCGCCTTCATCATCGACATCGTCCTCTTCGTCTACGCTCGCCACGAGATTCAAGCCACTACTATCGCCAACGTCCACGCAGGCTCCGCCTTCTGGATGACCCTCGCCGCCTTTATCCTTCTCCTCCTCGCCGGTTGTACTGTCTGCTTCGGCAGGAGGCAGGACAAGAGGTCTAGGGGAAGCGGTGCCTACGCCCAGGACAACTACCCGCTCAAGCGCTCCCGACAGAGGGTCCTCGAGGCCTTCCGAAGGAACTGAGCCAGTTCGTCGTTTCTTCATCCCCAAAGTCCGACGTCTTCTCGCGCCGTGCCGCTCCGTTCTTCCTCCTCTATTCCCTGACCGAGTCTCTAGCGGCCACTCTTGGCCCCCGTGCGTGACTGGCGCCTTGGCTGCGACCGAACTATCCCACTTAGCGACCGCCGAGATACCCGGAACGAATAGCTGCGCTCTCGAGAAAGAGCCGACGACGCACGTTCACATACCCCCTCCCCTCATTTCCACACCTCTGTCTGCATCGTCCGTCGTCCCGCACAAACAACAAATAAAAATGTAATGCTACCTCCGCGACCGTATAATCAGATGATTACATCACGTCTTCTTCCTCTTTCCCATCCCGCCTTCCACGCCCTCCGCACTCCTCTTTTTGATGTTTCGCACCAGCGCCGCCAACCCGTCCCCGTCCCCGTCCCCATCGCCCCCCTTTCCTCTCCCGCCAGCTCCCTCCGTCAACGCACCCCGCGCGCCTTCCCCTCCGCCGAGCGCTTTGGATCGGGCCGTTCGGCGCTTTTGGCTTTCTTCGATCAGGGACGACATTGCTTTTGTCTTGATGAAGCTGGTCGGTCGCACGGGCACGGAAGACGGTGGGGGTCAGTTTAAGGTCGAGCGGACAAGACAAACCGCGGCGACTCGACTCACTGAGGATTGCTAGGATCGATGGCAAACTGATGGTCCTCGTGCAGCGCCGCGAACCTCGCATCCGCAACGTCGATTCGGAACCCGTCCTGCGTCTCGTTCTCCCTCTCCTCCGCCATTCTTCCCTTCTTGCCCCGTAGCCTCGCCTTGGCCTTGCGACCCAGCGCGGCGGCCTTTTCAGCCTTGATCACGTCGCTCATGTTGAAGTGCTCTTGCCCTTTCGCCCCTCCCCCTCCTGAGCCCTCTCCGCCGTCTCCTACCAGCAACGCGAGCTCGGCGCGCTCGCGATCGCGCGCCTCCCGCTCTTCCCGCGATAGCTTCTTGTTCTTCTTCTTCTTCTTGTCCCCTTCGTCGCCCTTGCCCTTCTTCTTCCCTTCACCCGTCCCTCCTCGTCCGCCGCCGTCGTGCTCGGCCAGCGCCGCCTCCATGTTCGGCTCCTCGTCGAAGAAGGCATCGTCAAAGCCGACCTCGCCATCGACGGATGCGACGCCGACCCCGTTCATCATCTCCGTCCCAGCCACCCCCTCCTCCTTCTCTATCTTCTTCAACTTCTTCGCCTCCTTCTTCTCCTTCTTCTTCCGCAGATACTTCTCTAGCGTAGTCTCGTTCTCCTCCTCCTCCTCCTCTTTGCCCTCCTTGGCCGCCTTTCTCGCCGCCGCCTCGCTCAGGCCAGGTGTAAAGGTAATGCTCATCTCACCCTTGGGCCGGCTATCGAAAAAATCTTCGCCGCCGTCTCGGATATTTCCGTCGTCGTCCAAGCCGAGCAACGCGCGTAGACGATCTCGCTCTGCCGCCTTGCGACGATCACTTTTCCCGTGCTTTTCAGTCGCCGATCCAGCTCCGTTGGATCCCGCCTCAGCGTCGTCGCCGCCCTCAGGCTCCGACTCGGAACCAGACGAGGCAAGATATGGTTTAAAGTCGTCGTCGTCCAGCTCCTTCTCAGTCAGCAGTTGACGGGTGACCCTTTGCCGTTCTGGATCGTCTCCGTCCCACGTTAGCTTGACCCGAGAATGTCGGAGTGCCTGGAGAAAAGTAGAACAACGTCAAGCATGAGACGCACGGCCAGGAGAAGGGAAGCGAGAGGGCCACCCACATCCGTCTTAAAGTCGATGGCTTTGTAGTTCCCAGTGTCTTCAGTTGCCTCATCACTGACAAGAGCGATCAAGCACGCACAGCGGCCTGTCAGTCTCTCGATTCCTGTCACACGTATCATTGGAAGAGACGCAAAAGACACTCACCGCCACTCCTGGTCAAACTCCATGTCTTCGGGCACATAGCTTAAATCGAAGAAATTCGCAGTCCGCTCCATCTCTGAGCCGTTCACTTCTTGGTAAACGTGCGCGGCCGTTTCGGCCGTGTCGAAAGTCGCGATGGCGTAGAAGTACCTTGAAAAAAAGAGGAACAAGCGTTGGATCAAGATCGATGTCAGTGTTAGTGAGGGTCGCTCGTCGACAAGTTGACGAGTGCCTCTGAACTGGTATTCACCGAAGTCTCTCCAACTGATACGTCCTCAAGGCTTTCTCGTCAAACTCCTCGCCCTCATCCACCTGAACGACCGCTTTTCTGAGTTCCTCATCATCCACTTCACTATCTTCCTCGTCCTCATCCTCACCCATGTCATCGCTAGCCTTGCCCTTGCCTTTCTTGTCCCCGATCGCCAACTTCTTCTTTCGCGCCCCAGCGCTCTGCCCCTTGAAAATCTCCTTCGGTGGGCCCTCGCGCTCCTCCCTCTCCATGCGCTCCTTTCCAAACTCGGATGGGTAGACGCGCACGCTAAGCACTTGGCCTCGAACTTGCGGAACTGCGGAACCGGCTCCGTCTGTTCGGGAAGAGGAGTGGATAGTAGAGGGGCCTGCATCGACGGAGGCATTCGCTCCTTGGCGAGCTGTAGGCGAGACGAGGGAAGAAAAGACCTTGTAGATGTCCTTAGCTCGGACGTTGTCCCAATCCATGTTGACGGCGGCGATTCGGTTGGTCGGGTTGACGGGTGGACCATCCTCTTCTTCGTCCTCGTCTTCCACTGCCTTGCCCTTCCTCCTCTTCTTGAGCGCCTTCTCCTTTCCGGCTTTCGCAGCGGCTTTTGCCCGGGCGGCAGCCGCCTTCTCCGCCGCTCGTTGACCGGCCTTGATTGCCTCTGCAGCCTGCGCATCCAATGCGGCGAGCGTGCCGGCGTTTTCATCAAGGTCGATGTTCAAATCCCCATAGTCTTCTTCCCCCTCTTCCTCGCTCTCCTCCACGTCCGCGGCTTCCTGGGCTCTCTGCGCCGCCGCACGAGCGCGCGCGTTCGAGTCACCGAGCTCAATTTCCGAATCGAGCTCTGAAGAGTCTTCAGCGCCAGACTCAGACTCTGAGCCTTCCTGGTCCTCTCCTTCATAGTCTTCCTCCTCCTCGTCTCCGGATGACTCCAGCAGCGCCTGACCACGAGCGTAGTCAACAAATTTCGCCCCAGAACCTTCTGTAGGCTCCGATTCAACATCACTAGGCCCATCATCGCCTTCTCCTTCTCCTTCCTCGTCGTCCTCGAGTCGGTAGAATCGACGCAATTGGGCTTGTTCGGCGGTGGCGGAGATGGGACGACCGTACCTGTCGACCTTGGCTGGTACATGACGGAGTAAAACGGGTTCAGATGTATTGGTATTTCCCGTGAGCCTTCTCCGCAGGAGCGGTCGCAGGACGCCGTACTCTAGCAAGGACGAAATGCGCCCCCTGCGTGATGAGGCGACAGTCGCAAACGGCCTCGTCTGGGCAGCCAGATTTAATAGCCTGTGCGCCCAGCTAACTCACCCTTGCGTTCTTTATTTCTTTTCCTGCCTCTTTCATCCCCATCGAAGAGCGCCTTGAACCTCTGATCAACGACGATCTTGGTGTCATCCTTCTTCGGCTTCAAAAACCTAGGATCGGTGTGCAGCCTCGCGAAACGAGGGTCGGCCACACGTGGAGCATGCTGCTTTGCCTTAGCCTTCGCACCCCCTTTGGAACCATCTCCTCTTTTCTCCGCCATGGCGAAGCGGTCGTGTGTGCGACAAGGAGGTGGTCGAAGGGAAAGAGGGAACGACAGAGAAGGACGAAGACGACCAGCCCGTCTTCTCAGCGGTGTGCATGAGCGCCTGAAAGCTTGCGGCGTGTGGGAGCCAAGTACATGAAGGTCACGTGCATCCGCCGTAATGCGCACGAGCCCCCTCAATGCACCTCGCCTTCCTCCTCCATTCCCTTTAATACTCCGACCCGTTCTCCCTCCATGTCCTACTACTTCGTCATCGTCGGTACCCTCGACAACCCGCTGTACGAGCTTTTCCTACCCTCCAAATCAGCAGCCGCTGCAGCGGCAGCAGGCGACCGAAGCTCTTCCTCCTCGTCTTTCTTCTCATCTTCCAGCAACCCTGTCGCCCTATCCACGCCTCCGCGAGGGTCCGCTGCGGATGTGTTCGGGGACGGGGCAGGGGGAGAGCGCAATTACCGTGGATCGGGTGGGAGCAGTGTGTTTGGCCTGGGCGGTGCGTTTGGGGCTCTGGGGCTCGGAGGAGGCGGCGGCGCAGGCGGAACAGGCTCGATAGGAGCCTTGACAGGCGGCGCTCACGCCGGATCCGGATTGGGGATAGGAAAGTACACGGATCGACACGTCATGCAGATCGTGGCACATAGCAGCTTGGACGTAGTCGAGGAGGTGCAGTTCTTGAATGGAGCCATGTACCACAAGACGCTTGATCGCGTAGGCGAGTGGGTCGTGTCCGCCTTCATCACACCTAACAGTGAGTCGCCGTGGTCTATCCCAGATGGCTGCTAGCGAGGCTCGCCTTTTTCGCTGCCCCCTAAGGTCGTTGTGTATGCTCTCCGGATTGTCACTCTACTTCAGACGTCAAGTTTATTATCCTCCACGAGACGAAAAACGACGACGGCATTCGCCATTTCTTTACAGACGTGTGGGAGACATTTGTAAAAGTGCGTCTTTCCCCTCGTGTCATGAGGACGCTTCTGTCTTAGCTTTCTCGGTTGTTCTCTGTATCATTCACATTTGACTGGTCCGCTCCCGGCGCTCAATTTTTTTTGCCTCCCCTACACAGACCCTCATGAACCCCTTCCACTCGCTCAACGACCCCATCCAATCAACAACTTTTGATGCGAGAGTGCGGGCAAGCGCCAAGAAGAATCTATAAATGGCGTCCGTCCATTGCTCTTGGTTATCACCGTCGTCCCTCCTTCTCGCCTTTGCAGAGCGGCAGCATGCGCACAATGTTCTCCCTGTCTTCCCTGTGCTGTTGACAGACGGATCGGTGTCGCATTAGCCCCTGCGCCATATCTCGTTGTGGCTTGCCACGAATACACCCTCCATCGCATACAAGTAAAGCTCACCGAGCGGTCAGACAGAGCAGAGCAGTTCAACCCGACGTATTGTGTACACGCAAAAGCACGAGCAAAGACAGCACTGACGAACGATTACAGGAACAGGGGGCTGAGGACGACGACATGCGAAAAATCCAACGACTCCCGCGGTTGTACCATCTCTTCCCTACCGCCTCTTCATATCTTTATCGCTTCGATGGATTCGCTCCGCCGACCTCCTCCTCAGCGTGCCTCTTGCCCCTCAAAGTTGTTCTCCCTCCCCTTCCTCTTCCCCTTCCTCTACTCCGCCGCCCTCTCCTTCCGCCCTCACCCTGCCCGTCCCTTTCCTGCCCGTCCTCCTCGTCCTCTTTGTCGTCCTCCTCGTCCTCTCTGTCGTCCTCCTCGTCCTCCTCCCCTTCCTCATCAAGTTCCTCCTCGGGCCTCTCGAGTCCGAAGAAAGCCCTCACGACGGCTTCAACGGCGCGAGACACGGGCCGACCTCCTGCAAGAAGACGCTGGAAGTGGGAGTCGAGTGAAGCGAGCAAGGACGCTGAACGCGGGGTCACTGAGGAAAGAAGGTCGGCAGGTCACCGGGGGACAGCGGTTAATGACGAACAAGGTTGGTGGCACGACCCAGACACGAGCGTCGGATCGCCAGGGCACCAACGACCGAAGAAGCGAGAGATGAGATGGAGAAAAATGCTTGACTCACCACCGTTCGGCACCCTGGGCAGCAATGAGAGGTTGGGAGACGCTCTTCCTGTGGAAGGGGAAAAGTCGAGCGACCAGGCCAGTACTAGCTCTGCTCCCCGCCGATTCCGGAAACTCAGTGTCTCCTCCATCCAAACGGCGGCGCTACCGCTCTCAACCTCCCCTTGCCTGTCTCCACCGCGACCGGATTGTCTGTCTTCCTCTTCCTCGTTGTCCTCGTCGCACAGCTCCGGAAAGGTCATCCTTAGGCCTTGAAACACAGAACGGCGCCGGGAGGACTGGAAGAGGTAGGAGCGCAGTGCGTGGAAAAAGTGGGGCAAAAGGCGATCTCGTTCGATGCTGGTGTAGCGGAGGAAAAGAACGGCGCGACACGAGAACAGCCCCGGGAGCAATGCAGGGACGCGAGCGAAGCCCTTTGCATCAGCGTTGGATCGGGTAACAAAAACGTTTCCGACCAGGAAGAGTCGCGGCTCACCGCTCCAACGCCCCACTCAAACCAGCCCTGATCCAAGGAGCTACGCGCACGTCGAGGCGCACAACGCGTAGCTCGGGCTCGTCTACGTGGAAGGAGATAGAGAACGGTTCACGAAGACAGAGACCAGACATATCGTGTTGGCGGAGGTGGCCTATGCACCAAAATGCAAGGAAAGAAAGGGTCGTAATTAGCATGACCCCTTTGCGATGAATAGATGGTCCAGTCGCTGGTCACTCACGTCCATCGGAGGCCGAGACGAGGTGATTATCATAAGAGGTAATGTCAATCCTCGTGAACTCTCGTAGTCGGTCGAGCTGAATGAAAATAGCGAGTGCAAGGTAAGATAGAATGAAGGTGGGAGACGCAGGTTAGATTGGCGACCAAATCCCGAATAGAATTGCTATGTAGAAAGGGAATGGAAGAAAAGGAGAGAACGCTCTCACCAGTCGACGATATGCCTCCTCCCTCGTCTTGCGTGCTCCCTCCGCTGCCGCCGCCGACGTTGCGACGTCCGGTGCAGCCTCCACTGACGTCGTCGGCGCCGCGGCAAAGAGTGAAAGTGGACCACCAAGGAGGGAAGCCGAAGCTGAAGAAGAGCTGGCCCTGTCTAGTGGACTCGCGGATACTTGAGCTAGGAGAGAGCGTTCGTTCACTGCGAGGAGGCGAGCACTGCGTGGGCGGATTATATGGAAGGTACGAATAAGAAAAGGGAAAAAGAACAGTTAAATATACAGACCGGTGAGCAAAGCGTCCAGAAGGACGCAATTGACCCCGGCATGTGGAATGGTTGGTCAAGAAAAGCCACGTACATGAGATCGTCATCTCCCACTTCGCCCCCATCCCCTTCCTGCAGTTCGAGCTCCGTAGAGTTGTCCTCGCCATCGCCGTCCCTCGCCCTCTCCTTCCCCTTCTCCCGCCGCCTCCCCTCTCGGATCCTTTCCTCCAGGACATTCGCCTCTGCCTCTTCAATCCTCAGCTGGGCAATCAACCTCGCCCTTTCCGCTGCATCAATCTTAATACCTTGCTGCTGGTTCTGCTCGCTTGGCTGCTGCTGCTGCCTGTCCCTGGAGGTGCCTAATGGAGGCGCACGATAGGATGGAAAAGGTGGGGAAGAGGATCCCGCGGAAGAGGAAGCTGTCGGCGAACGTAGCGGGATGTGGCCTACTGAGGTCTATAATGGTGCACGAGGGGGGGGAAATAAAAAGGCAGGCAAGAGCGCAGCAAGAGAAGGATTTCGGCTGAGCAACATGTCGACGCTTGCTTCTCGGACAACCAACACGCTTCCCCGCCGCTCACCCGTTCCGACGCCGTCCTGCCGCCGGGCCCCGAAGGCGTGCCTAGATAGGGATTAGGCGAATGCGCGGTGGAGATGCGGGACATGGCCGGGCGTTGAAGAGCGCTGACATGCCTCCTCGCGCGGCCTGTGCGGGTTCAGCTGGTCTGGGTATGTAAGTGGAGTGTGCGCCTTGGGTGGGATGGATGATCGACGCGGTCTTCAACGCGGCGCGCGTCCTGCCGCAGTCGCCCAAATGCCTTGTCCGCTTGTTTCCGTTCCGTGTGCTGCGGCAGCAACCCTACTTCCTGACGGGACGCGCGTCGATGGGCACCATGACGAGGTGATCGGCCCACCTTTTGTCGCCTTATTCCAGTCTCACGAGCTGCCTGCTTTGTCTTCTCTCCATCGTCTACAACTCGCCGCCACTCTGAGAGAAATATGGCGGCCTCTCTCACTTCCGCAGGTGAGCAAAAGGCTCGAATGGTTTTGTTTTGATATATCGCTGACGCTCTACTGATGTCCTTCTGTGTCTACCACCGTGGCCGAGCAGCCGGCGTCATCGCCCTACTGGACGAGGACGAACCAGAACTTCGGGCGTATGCGTTGCAGACGCTCAATTCCATCGTGGATTTGTTCTGGGCGGAGATCTCGGACTCGGTTTCGAAGATGTGAGCTCTCTACCGTCTTTTTTCTGGGACTCGAGAACGTACTGACGAGCAAATCCTTCATTTCTTCTTGTGGCGACCTTCAGCGAAGTCCTGTACGAGGACCCCAGGTTCCCGAACCGCGAGCTGGCCGCCCTCGTTGCTTCCAAGGTCTACTTTTATCTCGGCGAGTTTGACGAGGCTCTGGCGTTTGCTCTCGGCGCTGGATCGTTGTTCGACATCTCCAAGCACGATGAATACGTTGAGACGGTCATTTGTGAGTGCAACTTTTTTACACGCGAGAAGGCCCCTTCGCTGTTATGCTTGAACCGTATTCATAAGGATTCCTGCACTGCTTCTCTTTTCTTATGCAGCCAAAGCCATTGAGAAGTACATCGCGCTTCGCTCCTCCCCGACTTCAGAGACTCCCATCGACCCACGTCTCAAGTCGATTGTCGACCAGATGTTTAGTCGCTGCATCGCCGACAAGGAGTATCGGCAGGCGCTCGGCATTGCGCTAGAGGCGAGACAACTGGAGGTGGTTGAAGAGATTTTCAATGTTACGAAAGATCGAGCCCTCTTGCAGTACACCCTTGACGCGGTCATGACGGTAGTGCAGAGCTTAGACTTGCGAAACGAGGTGCGTTGTCCTAGAAGCGTAAGTGACGGTCTATTCTTTACTCATCTGTTTTTATTGCGTGTCTTCCATCTTCACAGGCTTTGCACCTGCTCGTCAGGTTATTCCAAGCCCTGCCTTCTCCAGATCATTTCTCCATCTCGCAATGCTTCGTCTACCTCAACTCCCCCTCTCTCGCCTCTCAGCTGCTTCTCGACCTTGTCTCGAAGCCGTCTCCTCCAGAGCCCTCTGCTTCTGACTCGCTCCTCATCGCATATCAACTGGCCTTCGACTTTGCCGAGAGTGCCACGCAAGAGTTCTTGGAGAACATGAGGGAGCAGCTGGGGGGAAAGAAGAAGGCCAGGGAAGAGAGTGAGGAAGTTGAAGTTGAGGACGCCAACCCGGTCAATGGAGAGGTAGGTTCGTTCCCACGTAAGGCAGCTAGTAGTCTGTTCGCTCATGTCGCATCGCATTGAAATTCGACAGACGTCCACAAAGGATCATATTGAACGGATACGAAGCATCCTCTCTGGCGAGGAGACTATCCGACTGTATTTAGAGTTCCTGTTCCGCAACAATCATGCTGACTTGCTGATCCTCAAGAACACCAAGGACGCCCTCGATGCTCGCAATTCGCTCTATCACTCCGCCGTGACTTTCGCCAATGCGTTCATGCATGCCGGCACCACTTCGGACAAGTTCCTCCGGGAGAGCCTCGGTTGGCTCGCGAAGGCCAGCAACTGGTCCAAGTTCTCCGCTACCGCCGCCTTGGGCGTCATTCACAAGGGACACTTGGCCCTGGGTCGACAGATCTTGGAACCCTACCTGCCGCAAGAAGGCATCACCGGCAGTGTGTACTCTGAAGGTGGAAGTTTGTTCGCGCTCGGTCTCATCCATGCCAACCACGGACAGGGTGTACAGGAGTACCTGAAGAATGCGCTCAAGAACAACCAGAATGAGACGCTTCAGCACGGTGCAGCTCTGGGACTCGCTGTCGCAAGCATGGCTACCGGAAATGAGGGTGAGTGCTAAATGGTTGCTCGTGTATGGGCGGGAAGGGTCCTCACCTGTCGTCTGTTCATCGCTGACGGTGCACAGAAATCTACGAGGAGCTCCGCACTGTCCTCTACTCCGACTCTGCGATCGCCGGTGAGGCGGCGGGCTACGCCATGGGACTCGTGATGCTGGGCACGGCTTCGGAGAAGGCGTTGGATGAGATGCTACAGTACGCGCATGAGACTCAGCACGAGAAAATCATCCGCGGTCTCGCTATGGGTATCGCTATGCTCATGTACGGTTGCGAGGAGAAGGCCGATGGACTGATCGACACGCTCATGGGCGACAAAGTATGTCACGGATTGCACAGCTCTTAACGTTCTCTACCGATTGCTTATTCCGCATCTACTTTTGTTCTCTCCAGGATCCCATTCTTCGCTACGGAGGCATCTATACCGTTGCCATGGCTTACGCTGGATCTGGTAACAACAAGGCCATTCGGCGACTCCTCCACGTCGCAGTGTCCGATGTCAGCGATGACGTCCGTCGCGCAGCTGTCACCGCCGTTGGCTTCCTGCTCTTCCGCAATCCCACTCAGGTGCCACGGATTGTCCAGCTGTTGAGCGAGAGCTACAATCCCCACGTCCGGTACGGTGCTACGCTTGCGCTAGGCATCGCTTGCGCCGGGACAGGTCTGGACGTGAGTCTCGTTTTCTTAGATAAGGCAACGAGTACGCTGCTGTTTCTAACTCTCCTTCCCTCCCACTCTCCCCACTTGCAGGAGGCAATTGATCTTCTGGAGCCCATGACTAAGGACCCTGTTGACTTCGTGCGGCAAGGCGCGTTCATCTCGCTCGCGATGATCCTCATCCAGCAGAACGAAGTTCAGAACCCACGGGTGTCGACTGTGCGCAGCCTCTACGCCAAGGTCGTGGCTGAGAAGCATGAGGAGACGATGGCCAGGTTCGGTGCTGCACTCGCCCAGGGTATCATCGACGCCGGAGGCCGCAACGTGACGATAGGTTTACAAGCGAAGAATGGCAGTGCCAACATGAGTGCCATCGTGGGCATGGCCATGTTCACCCAGTTTTGGTACTGGTTCCCGCTCGCCCACTTCGCCAGTCTTGCCTTCACGCCTACTGCCATCATCGGCGTCAACCGGGACTTGAAGGTGAGTCTCATGGCGCTTCCTTGCGTCTTTGAGCTGGCTAATGGATACGAGCTGATGCGAACGCCGCATGTGTTACGTTTTCTACAGATCCCTGAATTTGAGTTCATATCCAAGGCCAAACCATCGATGTTCGCCTACCCACCACCCGTCAAGCCTCCAACGAAGGAGACGGTGGAGAAGGTGGCGACTGCCGTGCTTTCCACGACGGCCAAGGCACAGGCCCGGCAGAGGGTCAAAGAACGAGAAAAGGCGGAGAAAGAAGGCGAATTGATGGACACGGACGAGAAAGTTGGTGAGAAGTCAGAAAAGATGGATGATGCTATGAAGACGGACGAGCCTGAAGGGTCAGGCATCGCTAGCGCGGAGAAGGAGAAGGAGGGCAGGGAGGGCAAGGAGAAGAAGCGACGGGCGGCGGAGCCGTCGTTTGAGAAGGTGCCCAACCTATCTAGGGTCACCCCGGCTCAGCTCGAGTACGTCAGTTTCCCTCCCGACTCCCGCTACCTCCCCGTTCGACCAGTCGCACCAGCCATCTCTGGCACCGCCGCCCCGAGCGGCGCAGCTACGCCTGCTCCGGGTACGTGGACTCCGAGCGCCGCTGGTAAGGGCAAGGCGCAGACGACCTCGCTCGCCTCCGCTCCGCCCCCTTCGACCGTCGCGTCCTCCCCAGCCGCAGCCGGCCGCGGGGGTGGGATCTTGGTCCTGGTCGATCAGACACCCGGGGAACCTGCCAAGTTCCTCGAGCTCAAGGCCGGCGAGGACACGGCAGCGGCGCCCGCCCCCGTGGCAGAAAGCACGGGCACACCCATCCCTGTTGGCGGTGGTAACGCTAGGAGCAACGCGCCGGAACCGGACGTGCCGGAGGCGGAGATGCCAGAGCCGTTTGAGTATCCGTTCGACCACGATGTGTAGGACTAAGTAGACCCCAGCCGTCGGCGTGGCCAGGTGTAGATATGAAGGAGATCGAACGACGACTCAAGACAGCCAGTCTTTAACATAAGCGAGAACTGTCACGTGATACGTGGCCGGCCGTAGGAAGCTATGCCGTTCCGAGCCCGATCACTTGAGGCGGGGGTCTTCGCCGTCATCGCTCACCGTCATTACGACCACCGCCAGCACCCTTGAATAAACTCCTGCCTCGGCATAGGGAAAGGCCCCCGTATCTTGTTCTTTTCAATATACTTTCTCCTCATCCGTTTGTCATGGGTCCCGTTAAACGTCGGCTGTCCGTGTCCGCACCGTCGGCTGCGCGCGGCAAACGTTGTCGTACAGGCGGAGGGGCGTCCATGGATTCACATGAGCAAGCGTCGCCCCTCATCTTCTCCCAAACGACGGCGATCACTCCAACAACATTCGACAGCGTCTTCTCCGACGAGGTCGTCCTGCGCATTTTTGAGCACTTGCGCGCCACCGATTTGGTCACGGCGCAGATGGTCAACCGGCGTTGGGCGAGGCTCGCCACCGATCAGCAGGTCAGTTAGAAGGCGCTCCCTCGCCGTCGCCCTCGCGCATGCGCTCATCTTTCTATACTACCTCTTCTTATTGCTATTTGTTGCAAGCAGTTATGGAAAAAGCTCTTCCTGCGCAAATTTGTGTATCCCTACTTGCATGCCAAGCACATGCCCACGCTTGCCGGGCTCAACTCCCTCCTAGGTCGATCTGCAGCCCTTTCCAACCGCGCCATCGCTGGTCTGCCTAGGAGATATCAGCGACAACATCATATCAAGCCTTTTTATGACGAGGAGGCGCTTTTGAGGGGGAGGGCACTCAGGCGGCGCACCGATCGCGGAGCTCGGAATGGGGAGCAGGTTTCCGCCGAGTCCGACGCTGATGAAGAGTTGGACGAGGAGGAGGTAAGGCATGACGGTCTGCACTGGAAGAGCCTTTACAAGGTGAGATTTCCCCATATGCTTTGAGAATACGTCCAGAGAATTCTTACACGTTTCCCATTTTCCCCCGATCTCAGGTCTCAACGAACTGGCAGAAGGGGAACGTCGCCGTTTCCGAGTTGTACCCGAAACAGCTGCGGCCACAACCTCGATGGCGACAGATGATGAGCACATCTGAGGAGTCTTCGTCCGAAGCCGAATCCTCTCCTGGCCCGTCCACTTCTCTCGCCCATCGACCTCATGGGACGCCCCATCCCGCTGAAGACGTGGGATCCCATCGGCCGGACACCATCGTACAAGCTTCGTCGCGCTTCATTTTTGTCGCCACTCGTTCGACGCCGCCGGGTGCGCCTCCCAGCCGTAACCCTAGCGTGCAAGTATTCCGAGCTCAATTCGCAGAAGCTATCGGCAGCCTTGTCTCCAATACGGTCGCGTCTTCAGTTTCCGCGACTGTGACTATATCCGATATTCGCATAGACGCCGCCATTTCGACTCCCAAATGGAGCTCTGGTACCTTATCAACCATCGCGGAGGAGAGAGGCAAGGGCAAGGCGAAAGCTACCGAAGTTCAAGCTGAGGACGACTCCGATCTACGTTTGGCCGTGAGCTACTCGACAGGTCACATCTCCATCTTCAAGCTTGCTTTCTCCAGCACAGGACAAGATGTTATTCCGTCCATGCACTACGAGGAAGAGGCTGTGTTTCATCCATCCGTTGGACGCCACGGCTCGTCGACGACAATAATGTCCGCTTTCCATTCGCCTCTGCTCGTGACGTGTAGCGAGGATTTCTCCATGTCGATCTTTCGACTGCGTTCGCTCGCCGACGCCGAGGATAGCCTTTCTTCAAGGACAGTGATTGAGCTAGTCCGCGATATGCGGAGTTTTACAAGCTGGTGGCCCGCCTGCCTTTCGTTGTGCCCGATCCCGGTGCGGAGCGTTCCGAAGCGTCGACGAGGTTCGAGCGCCGCACCCTCTCGATCTCGCTCTCGCTCTTCATCGCGAAGCCGTCAACGTTCGACTCTTCATCTCATCACCCACCGCGCTCGTCAGCGGTTCCCCTTGGTCGCGCCGTCCGCTCCCTCGCAAACGTCGATGTCTGCTGATCCCGGGCCAGCTGGGGCTCGTTCACATGCAAGCAGGGTCGGAGCTGTCGCTTCGGGGTGCGCTTTCAGACTGTCCATCGCCTTCTCGACACCCTTGTACCCCTCTTCCTGGACGGTAGGGCTACAAGAACTCGTCATCCGTATCCCGTCAGACGATGTACAGGATTGGTCTCCAACCATCTCTAGCCGGCACGCCACTGCCGTCCAAAGCTTCTTTCACACGCCCATAGACAATATCGGACGGCGCTTGTTTAAGGGCAGGCCCGAGTTCTTCAAGGCGCCACCTTTGCCCTGGCGCACTGAAAGGAGGTATCAAGGCACTCGTGACTTGCTGGCCGAGAGAACAGGAAACAGGGTCACCTCTGTGTCCTACGATGACCCATTCATTGTTCTGGCTCGCGAGGACAATCTGCTCGAGGTGAGTTTGCTTCACCAAGATGAAGCGATTCGACGACATTATGTGCGACTGACACGAAGATTTCCAACTCTAGGTCTACGAGGTCAGCGGCACTACGAAAGAGGTTTTCTTGTCTGCCTCTCATCGTAGCTCGCGACCATCAACGGCTACAACGACGCCTTCGACCGGCTCTCAGCTGCGTTTGACACATCGCAAACTACTCCACGGGCACACGGGTGCCGTCGACTGCGTGGCGATGGAAGAGGGGCGGTGCGTGAGCGGAGGCGCGGACGGCTGTCTGATGGTATGGGATCTGAGCGAGCGACAGAATGCCGATCAGGAGGAGGAGGAAGACGAGGAGGAGAGAAGACGCTGGCGCGCACCGAGCCTCAGCGTATTTGAGGAGGAGGAAGAAGACCGACGGGCGGCGGAGAGGTCTGACGACGTCCGACACGTCGTAACCCTTAGAACTCCGACGAATGTCAGCGGTGGCGAGCTCGCCGGCGCCGCAGGGGACGTGAGTGGGCCACCGAGCCTGCGCGACTTGTTCCGCCACGACGACAAACCGCAACGCGTGCGATGGTTGCAAACTGGCTTCGACAAGATCGTCAGCGTCTCTTCCGATCGCACCGATTACAGCCCGGGCCAGGATGGGAAGCCGGCCAGGGAATATGTGCACGTGTGGAGTTTCGCCAGTTGAGCGAGCACGGCCGATTTGCTCGGTTGCTTGACCTCCAGGCCTACGTCTAGCCCGGCTTGATCCACACAGGTTGGACTTGGCGGGCGAGGTAAAATGGCGAATCGTGGGAGGCTTGCCCACCGCGGCAACGCTTGGATGCTTTGCCGAGCTGGATCATGAACTTTTTGAGGCGGACCATGGGGCGACGGCGCACGGACCACTCCCGCCATGTCAAGCGGCCGCCGATGCCTCGTTGCCGTCATCGAGGCCGAACGCCGATCAAAGCGGCACCGTTCGGGTCGTCCCTTGCTTCTGCGCGCACCTGCAGGGAAGACAAGACGTACCGTTTCCAGATTTGACCCCGCCGTGATTCTAGGTCAAAGGGGGAAGGGAAGGGGACATTTTCGAGAGCAAGATTTGGGTCCGAAACCGGCGCTGGGCGGAGGCAGGCGAAGGAGGTAGGATGAAGGTGGACGGGGAAAGACGAGGAGCGGGCAGGGAGATGGGCAGGACCGCGTGTGGGCTGGTATAGTGGGCGGGCCATACATAGTATGGGACAAAGTCGGTGGCCATGGCCGTGGGTGGCCGTTCGAAGAAGAGACGGGCGAATGTAGTGTAGCGTCCACGAGACCACATCACATCTCCTCCCTATCAGTCATCTATCTATCTATCCATCCGTCATCCATCCATTTCGCATCCACGTGCCCAACCAACCAAGCCCGCACGCACGCACGTCCATCGATCACGACGACGACGTCGCATTTCGAAACTAAAAACGAGTGAACGGTCAGACGGAGGGGACAAAGACCTTCGAGCACTTTGGCACTTCCTAAGAGAAATAAAAAAGGTCGGAAACGGAAGCGAAGCGGAACGGAACGGAAGCTGGAAAGAGCTTTATAAGGGCGTGACAAGAGAGAGAAATACACACAGAGAGAGAGAGAGGCGGATTTGTTTGGTTTGGACCGGACCGGAGCGCATTGCATTGCATTGTATTGCATTTCTTTGCATGGGACGCGGCGGCGGTAAGCGCTCGGCTCGGGCCTGGTTGGGGAAGGAGGAACGGTGTCGATGACTTATGGACGAACGGACGGTCGGACGGACGGACGGGTTAGAGAGATGAAAAGGATAACAAGACATAAATTTTCCAAGCACGTTCGTCTCGTGTTCCCATGAGCAAGAGCTGAGCTGAAGCTGAGCTGAGATGACATGAACAAGACATGGACGACGAGACACGCTGCGTCTCTGCCCGTCCCCTCCCCTTGACCCTTGCTTGACCTCATCCCCCCTTGTGCCTGTCTTCCCTTCTCTCCTTGAAGGAAGGAAGCCGACGCGTCTGTCCGCACGCCGCGTTTACCGGGATGTGCTCGATGGATGGATGGATGACGAATAGATGGATGGATGGATGATGATAGACGATGAATGGATGGATAAAGGATGTATCGATGGTGTATAGCGTGGGCAGGTCGGATGGATCCATCGGCCAGGGCGAGCGAACCAAGAACCGAACCAAACCAAACCAAACGGGACCACGTCGCTCAGGTCGGGCGGAGGGCAAAGTCGTTTTCGGCCGTGGGCACGGAGAGGATGCGGAGGCTGGCGGGGCATGACAAAAAAGCGAAGAGGGTGAGTGAGACGACGAGGACAAAAAAAAAAGAAAGCTCGGATCGACGCTCACGTGTTGGTGTGACCCAGGCCGCCCTTCCAGCCCTGAACAGCAATCACGGTGGCGCCCTTCTTGACGATGCCGAGCTTGAGCGCCTCGGCAAGGCCAAAGCGGATTCGGTTGTCCACGTCGGTCTGCCAGCCCTCGTTGTTGTCCGGTCTCGGTTCGTTGTAGAAGAGCGGGTAGCAGCCGCGGTGGAGGTGGGTGACGCGCGCGACTGCCCTGTTGCGCGTCACAACGAGGATCGGGCAGCTCGGCCGGTACTTGCTCACCATGCGGGCCGTGTTGCCGGACGTGGACATAAGCAGGATCGCGCCGGCGTTCTGCTCCAGTGACGCGGACACGGCCGCCATGGCGATCGTCTCCGTCGTCTCGGTGGGGACCGGAGCGAGGCTGCGCAGCTCGTTGTAGTTGGCCGTATAGGCGATGCTTTGCTCGGCCAGGTATGCGGTCTCGGCCATCATCGTCACCGCCTCGGTCGGGTAGGCGCCCTTGGCCGTCTCACCGGAGAGCATCACGCAGTCGGCGCCGTCCAGGACGGCGTTGGCCACATCGGACACCTCGGCGCGCGTCGGGCGGTTGTTGTGGATCATCGACTCGAGCATCTGGGTGGCGCAGATGACCGGCTTGCCGGCGATGTTGCTTTGCGTGGAGGGGAAAGGGGAGCGTTCCAAAGGCTTGTCAGCACTCGAGGAAACGAATCGAGAGGACTATCGAGCCGCTCGAAGGGATCACAAAGACAAAAGATACGTCGGCAGATCGCCCCCTCGGGGAAACGATCCGGTAATAGGGAACAAAGACGAATCCTCTCCGTCAACGGGCCGGCTCCGACCGACCGCCCTCCACAACCGACTCACCACTTGGCAATCATCATCTTCTGCGCCATGAACACCTGGCTGGCGGGGATCTCGATGCCAAGGTCGCCCCTGGCGACCATGATCCCGTCGGACTCTTTGAGGATCTCGTCAAAGTTGTACACGCCCTGGTGGTTCTCGATCTTGGAGATGATGCGGATGTGGGCGCCCTTCTCGCCGAGGATGGAGCGGATGGTGCGGACATCGTCGCCGCGACGGATGAAGGAGGCAAAGATCATGTCCACGTTCTGCTCCACACCAAAGAGCAGATCCTGCCTGTCCTTCTCCGAGATGGCGGGCAGGTCGACGTCAGTGAGAGGCAAGTTGACGCCTTTCTTGGACGAGAGCACGCCGTTGTTGGCGCACCGCACGCGGACCATCGTGTCGGACTCGACGGCCAGAACCTCGAGGGACTGTCAGGGAGGAAAGAAGGGGAGCGATGATGAGGCGATCATCGACGAGGGGGAAGAAAAAAGGAAGAGAGGACGCACGAGAATGCCGTCATCGACGTAAATGACGCGACCGGGCTCGACCTTCTTGGGCAGGTTCTTGTAGTCGACGTAGAGGTGCTTGTCGTCGGAAGCCTGAGCGTACTTGTCGTCGGTGGTGACGTAAAACTCGTGGCCGATCTTGACGGGGATCTGCAGGGGAAGGGGAGCGGAGAGATGAGCGCGGACTCTTACACGGTCCTCCCTGGAGGGGCACTCACATCCTTGCCATCGACGATCATACCCGTTCGCATCTCCGGACCCTTGGTGTCAAGAGCGATGGCGAGAGGGCGGCCCTGGGGAGCATCTGGCGAGCCGAGTCGAAACGTGACATGACAGAGGCAGGCAGGCGACGAAAGGAAAAAAAAAGATATGGCGAGGTCGCAAAGGCGAAAAGACAGACCGAACGTGAGTCGGACGGTTGTCGAAGAAAGCCGAACGAGCAAAAAAAAAAAGAAGGAAAAAAGGAGAAAGAGGAAGCAAAGTCAGACCTCTCAACTTGATTCGCTTGGCCGCACGCTGCCCCTCGTCCTCCGCGCCGTTAGCGGACGAAGAGGGAGGAGCGTCGGCGTCGGCGTAGGAGACGGGCTCACCGGCCACGACCTTGTGGGCGTTATCGACGACGGACTTGAAGTACTCGTGCGAGCCGTGGGAGCAATTGATGCGAACGATGTTCATACCCGCCTTGCGGAGGGCGGCCATGGACTCGACACTGTTGGTCTTGGGGCCGATGGTGGCGATGATCGAGCTGCAAGGCGGGGGGGATATAATATTTAAATGAGCGCGACGTCGTACGAGATCGGTTGGGAGGCTCTAGAGCGAGAGGTTGTACGCACGTCTTGCGGAGGAACTTGTTGTTCATGTCGTGGTCGAGCGGGTTGAGCGTGGCGAGCCACTCGAGCTGGGACTTCGCGTTTGTGGTGATCATGTTGGGCGTGGAGGTCTGGTTGACTTGCAGGTGGTTTTTCTTTCGAGGGCGACGGAAGGATCGGCGGGGGGCCGAGGAGGAGAAGGAAGAGGAGGGGGAGGGTTAGGAGGAGGAGGAGGGTTAGGAGGAGGAGGAGGAAGAAGAAGAAGAAGAAGATGGTGGTGGGCGAGAAGAAAGGAGGTGAAGGTTTGAAATGCGCCGAGTGGTCGTTGGTTTGTTGGCTGGTTTGTTGGCTGGTTGGTGGGTTGGCTGGCTGGCTGGCTGATGGGTGTCGATCATTATTATTGGTCGGCCAGGTCGACGCCCACTCACTCCTCCCTTCCTCACTCCTTGCTTCCTTCCTCCATCCATCCTCACTTCTTCTTTCTTCTCGCCGGGCCGTCACAGAAAAAAACGCGGTGCTGCCGCAGCCACCAACACCCCAACGTGCGCGCCCTCCCCGTCCGTCCGTCCATCCCGTCCATCCGCGGGCGGTCTTCCTACTTGTCTCTCTTCTCTCTTTTCTCTGTCTTGTCGGTTCGGGGGGCGATCGACGGAGGCGGATAGAGATCCGATCAGGCGCGCTGGCTGGGCAGCCGCCAGCCGATCAGTTGCCGGAATGGACGATGACATAAGCTGGCCCGCTGTCGATGGCAGACACGGCGAGGGCGAGGGCGACCGAGACGGCGACCGAGACGGGTGAGGGAGACGGTGCAAGCGTGGGAGAGCCGAGCTGGACAACACCAACGAAAACGGCGACCGCCGAGGAACGTGGGTCGGCCAGCTCGTGGTACACCAACCAGCCAAGGGAATCGATTGACGAACGGACGAACGGACGGGCTAGCTAGTTGCCTACGTGCCTTTCTCTCCCGCCCCGACCGCACCGACCGTCTTTCGAACATGCGAGCCGCGCGTGCGTGCGTGTCATGTCATGTCATGACTTGAGATGATGAGATGAATGAGATGATGGGAGAGCGATCGATCGGGATGTAATGATGTAGGATAGGAAACGAAGGAAGGAAGAAAGGAACGGACGAACGAACGACGCAAAAAAAAAAAAGAAAAAAAAAAAAAAAAAAAGAAGACGACCGGTTCTCGCCAAGACGTTCGTTCGTCAGACGAAAGCGGCATAAAAAATTCCACACCGAATGAAACGGACGACCACCACGTCTTTCCTCCCACACAGCCGCCTCAGAACAGCTTCCTCTCCCTCGGCCCATCCGACCGACCGGAAAGCGCCGCCGCCTCATCCTCCTCCTCATCCTCGTACAAGCCCTCCTGTCCTCGCTCCTCCTCCCCGCCCTCCGAATCCCCGTCAGCGCCAACGACGACAAACTGCGCCCCCAGCTCGCTCTCCTCCTCCAGCCGCAGATGCTGCTCCTGCTGCGGGGGAGGAGGGCGATCGTGGAGAACAGAAGGAGTGGGAGGAGAAGGCAGTGATCGTGCTGGCTCCCGTCGTCGGCCTCGCCGTCGTCTTCGTCGATGTCGTCGCCGGTCCGGCTCGCCAGAGAGAGCGTCTTCCTCCTCCTCCTCGCGCTCTCCCGTCCTCGACAGCCGACGCAGAGGGATCGGAGGGCCGTGTCCCTAGTCGTCCTCTCCGCCTCTGCACGACGGTGAGACAAAGAAGAAAAAGGAACGAGTCGCGAGTGGTCAACGCGAATCCACCGCGACGCTAAAGCCAACCGACAACTCACCGAAGAGGCTCATAAGTCTCTCTCTCCTCCGGCCTCTTCCCTCGGCCCATCAGACGATCCCACCACCCCCTCGCATTCGATGCCAGACCGTCCGCGCTCGACCGCCTCTTGCCCGCCCCATCGCTTTCCCTTCTCGTTTCCGTATACGACCCTCGCGAGCCCGATGCGCCCGGGCGCTCAACGGAGCCGTCGCGTGAGACCGAGCGGGAGACGGAGCCGGTGCCGGTGCCAGAGCCCGACAGCAGCGACTCGCTCTCATCGATCAAGTCCTCCTCGTCCTCGTCCTCGTCGCCGTCCTCCTCGTCCTCGGCCGCTTGGTCGCCGAACAGCTCGTCCATCTCTTCCAGAGGCACACCCTTCGTCTCTCTGCAGCCCATGACAGGACGGACGGACGGTAAGTCACCATCAAACCTCGATCTTCCGACCCACCACCACATCCGCACTCACGGGTAAGTGAAGTAAACGACGAGGAAAGAACAGCAACAGAAGAAAGCGTGCATCAGGTACAGTCGCCAGCCGATGGCGTCCCTCAGCGGAGGCGTGATCTCGCCGACGACCTAAGTCGAGCGTGCGTGCGACGACGAGTGTCAGTCAATCTCGTCTTCTCTCTCCTTCCCCGTGTTTGGAGATGGGCTCGCCATGACGCTCACCCAGTTGGCGAACCAGTTCGTGCCGGTCGAGATGGAAACGGCCTGCGCGCGGAAGGGTAAAGGCATGATCTCCGGAGGCAGGAGCCATGGGATGGGACCCCATCTGACACGTACGGAGCAGCAGCGCGGAAAGAGGGTTAGATGCTGGTCGAATTCACACCGCCGTGTCCCATCCCATCCGTTCCTCCCCGACAGCACCACCATCACTCACGAGTATCCGAAGGCGGCGTTGTAGATGATTACGCAGAGCACGACTGCATGTGGTGTGTATGGCTCGTCCAGGAAGATAAACCACCCGGTGAGGGCCAGCGGGATGGCCATAAAGACGGCGCCGGAAAGAAGAATCGGACGACGGCCCCAAATGTCGACGAGATACCAGGTGGGGATGGTGGAGAGCACGTAGATGATGCCGTTGATGCCCGTCATGAACACCGCGTCTCTGCCGATCCAGCCTGCGGATTCGAAGACGAGCGGGGCGTAGTACGAAATGACGTTGATGCCGTTCTGGAGGGACGGGGAGGGCGTGAAAGGGAGAACGTCGAGAGGCGGACGGTCAGACCACGATACCGCACGCGGCCGAGCGAGCAGTGTCGCTCACCAGTTGTGCAAAAAACATGCTGGACATGGCAATGAGAACGCGGCTCTTGTACCGCTTCCACATCGACTTGTAGCTACGGTCGCCGACGGCTCGCTATCAGAAGAGAAGGAAGATGGTTAAACGAGGACTCGACCGGGCAGATGGACGGTGACCGCGCGACGTCGGCACAGAACGTCGATTCGCGCTGCACACTTACCGACGCAAGCACGTTCTCCTTGACTGGAAGAGGAACACGAGCCCGATCAAAGAAACAGCGTGGCAAACAAAGTGAGGCGAAAACGTCCTGTCATTAGTTACGTCCATCCTCATAACCATTATCCTCCTCCTCGCCCCGCCTCGCTCACTGCTTACTTACTCTCTCTAAACTCCTCCTTGGCCTTGGGATGATCGATGCGCCCGCCACCGTGAAGGTCAGCAAGAACAACCATGCCCTCCTCATCTCTGTCCGTGTCGAGCAGCCATCGAGGGCTCTCGGGAAGGAGGACAGAGCCAAAGGCGAGAATACCGCCGATAAAACATTGGATGGAAAGGGGGATGCGCCAGGAGAGGTCGGAACTGATGAAGGAGCAGCCGTAATCGACCCACTGTGCATGAACGGAGTAAAGAAGCCCGCCGCGTGCCCGGCGCAATTAAATTGGGGTTCTCGCACGATGGCCAGGTCCCGGCGCGACTCACCACCGAAGAGCAGTAGCCGATAATGTTGCCAGTGAACTCTATACAGGCCAGCTTTCCACGCTGTTCGTTTCACAAAAATAAATCGCGCATGTCGGCGTGGTCAGCAGGCGGGAGCGGTAAGCGGCCGAAAAGAGGATGTCAAGAGAGATCAGGATAGAACAAAAGGACACTCACATGTTCGGCGGGAGAAATCTCAGACTGATAAATAGGGACAATCATACTGCGGGGAGGGCCAGAGTAGTGGGAGCAAAGTAGACAGCAACGCGTATGAGGTCATCGGCTTCGAGTCCTGCCAGTCCCTTCTTTCGAAAGCATACCTTCCCCGTCCTCTTATCCTACCACTTACCTCAAAATTCCAACCCCAAACCCAGCTATGATCCTGCCAACGACCATGACCTGGAAGCCGGTAGCGGCGGTTTGGACAGCTCCACCGATGACAAAGATAGCAGCCCCGTAGAATAGGGTGCGGCGACGGCCGAGGATATCTGCAATTTTGCCGCATGCCAGAGAGGTGATCATGGCGCCGATTTCGAGGATAGCCACCTTGGTATTTCGAGGTTGGGTAGAGGCAATAACATTAGAGAGAATAGATAGATGGAGATGGAGAGTTGGCCCCGTTCGTGTGAAAAAAGGGTAAGGCGAGAGGATGGTGGGCAAGTCCAGACCGGCCGCTGAGGCCAGCTCACCATCGTACCCAGCTCGTATGAAGTGGGCTGGTGAAAGTAGGCCTTGAAATACGGCCCGGTCAAGATGCCTGAAAGTGAGAAAAGGAAAGGAAGATGCCGTCAAGTCCAGCTTCAGAATCCGACCAGTCCAAGCGGACAAGGCGTACAGGCTCAGGAGCTCACCAGACATGACACCTGAATGAAAGAAAATGCAACTCGAAAATGGTGAGAAGCTGCCGGGATAGATGGCGAGGATAGCGCAATAACCATGGGAGGCACTCACCTTGGTCATAACCAAACTGAGGGCCGAAAAACAACGAGCGGGTAGCAAGTTGGGGTCAGTTCCTCTGGCGCGACTTGCCAAACCGCTCTCTTCGCACGCGCTAGTGCAGCCACCACTAGAGTACCTGAAGATGACGGCCACTCACCAGGAACACTCCCAAGCTAGCAAAGCAGGAGATGAAGTAAAGCAGGTAGTTGCCGCGCAGGCCTAGCTTGGCCAAGGGCGAGGCTGCTACCTTTACCCTCGTCGGTTGGTGATCCATGGCGGGCGCGGAAGGAGAACTATAGTGATGGAGGGGACGGTGGTGCTCGTTGTCGTCGTCTTGACGGTGAGCCGGGCTATACAGATCACGTCAGGGAGAAGGGCGTGGGCGTCGTCGTTGCTCGATCACAGGGAAAAGGGGGGTGCGAGCGCGGGGTCGTAAGAGGGCGAGTAGAGGTGAGAAAAGAGAGCACATGCAAACAACTGGTCGCCCGTCGTCCGTTCACTGCTGTCCCGGCCGCCTTGCTGTTCCCTAGATCCGGTATCGGGATTATGAGAGGTACAACAGCTCTTTTTGTCCGCCGGCGTGGTTGCTGGCCGGGAAGGACGAGCGTGATAGATCGCCGACGCGAAGGCGGCGCCGGGAGGGAGGCAGAGGGAGGGTATTGTACGTGCGGGGCCGGCGTGGTCAACCTGGAGTGCGTTGAGAAGAGAAGTCGTCTCCGAGGGGTAAGAGAGGAGATGGAGAAGGATGGAACGGAATGGGAATGGGAATGCGTTCACTCCTCCGGCTCGGTCACCCGACTGCCCAAGCGGGGAAAGCGGAGGTGGGCGCGGCTACTGTGCTGCGGCAGATCACGGGCGCGCGCCATTTGAACGATTATCCCTCCGCAGCCCACTTCAATTGCCGTCGTCATGGGGCGTCGGACTCAATAAAGGTCCATAGAGTACACGCTCTTCGATAGTACGTACGGTTTACGCATAGTCCGGCGCATACGCATACCTTTCCCTGCGCGACAGGCGGTGGGAAATCGGGGCGTCGCTCATTCCCACCATCGAACCTCCTTCGTCCCCACGACCCGCAACACCGCCAACCCACAACGCAAGGCCGCGCCGGCGACCACTTGTTCTCGCGTCGGCCATCGCGGTCCGTCGTTCGCCGTTCGCCGGCGGCAGCGGATCTAGCCAGCTTGAGTCCAAATACACACGTTTCCCAGTGAGCGCGGCTGAACAGACGATGGCGTCGCCATCCGACGGGGAAGTTGCCGCCGTCGCCAAAGCCGCTCTTGGAGCACAGGGAGAAGAACAAGGCCGACAAAGCACGGTCGACGATCGGCAGGAGCATCCCCATTCTTCCCCTGGCGTCCAGGATGGTCACGATGGCCGTCATCCCGAGCAGCACCTCGCCGCCGAAGTGGGCGGTGAGGTGGGAGAAGGGCAGGCGGTCACTTCTGCAGAGGAGCACCAGCAAGAGGAAGAAGACATGGGGCTGAGTGATGATGAGCGAGCCAGAGCGGCGGCCGCGGCGGCGGTCGCAGCTGCTGCCACTGGTGGAGAGGAGTCGTCCTCTCTTCAAGCAGCCGACACGTCGTCTCCTCTCGGTTCGAGCAGCGCGTTAACCATACCCACCTCCGGCTCTGAGGCGGTGTCGGACGACGAAAACGCCCAGCACAACCTCGCCGTGCTCCTCAACGCCATCGAACAGCCCGGCCTCGCCGCCGCCGCCGCCGCTGCCGCCGCCTCTAACGGGGTGCCGACTTCAGCAGCAGCCAATCAGCCCGGCCACCCTATTCCGTCGTCCGAACCTCCCAGCTTCAATATTCAGTCTCTCCTCGCTGCTTCGCAGCATCTTGCCTCCCCCCCTGACGATGGCTCCGTTCGATCAGCCAGTCAGCAGGCCAGCGCCGCTTCTGCCGCCGCTGTCTTCTCGCGTCTGGACCAAGCGGCTCTGGCTCGTGTTCTCGTCGAGGCGCATGCTCGCTCTATCGCTGCTGCCGCCGCCGCCGCCGCCGCCAGCGCCGGTCAGTCGCCATCGCCGGGTCCGTCGATGGGAAAGAAGCGTAAATGGGCCGATTTACCGTCGGACGACCGTCGTTCAAAAATTAGGCGTACCGTGCGCGACCACCTTGCCATCACCGGTCATGGCGGTGGCTATCTCTCCCCCACCTCCATCACGTCTTATACGCAGCAGTCGCGTTCGTCCATGACCACAGTGTCCTGCCTGCATGCATCCGTCGCTCAGAAATCTTACGGCTCCGAGAAGCGCTTCCTCTGTCCTCCGCCGGTGGTGCGAATCACTGGCCCTCTTCGCCACTATCCTTCTCCATCCTCGGCCATGACGGCCAGCGAAGACGACTGTCCGATCAGCATGGCAGTCGTCAACGACATGGGCGACCGGTCCGCGGAGCAGAAAAGCGCTTTGGATGAAGCCATGCAGGCGCGCTTCAAATATCTCCACGTCGGAGGCACCGCCAAGGCGAAGCAGTTCAGGCTGCAGCTCAACTTGCTCAAGCCGCCAGAGCCGGAGCAGCACCGTCAAGATCATCCTCACGCCTTGTCTCAGCTACCCGACGTTGGCGGTCACCACTTCAGCTCGTCCGGCGAGGATCACTCTGACCCCTCTCACGGTCATCATCAGGACGACGTGAACGGCGACGAGGCTGCAGCTGCTGCCGCGGTTGCTGCCGTGGCTGCTCAGATAGCTCAGAGTCAGCCTCAGTCCGGTGATGGGTCGGCTGGCCATTCGTCGTCCTCCGGTCCTCCCGCCCTCTCTCGCTCGCAACCTTGGGCCTCCTTCGAATCAGCTCCGATCACCATCATCTCCAAACCCTCCAAAAAGACGGCCAAGACGCGCAACGCGTCGTCATACATCCTCTCCGGGTCTCTTGTCAGCCTCTTCAACCGCATCAACAGCCAGACTGTTCGCACGAAGTACATGTGCGTCGAGGACGGCCGGCTGTGCGCTCGCAACAGCAGTTGGAGCGCCTTTCGCATCACCCAGATCGGCAAGCCTTCGCCTCCTGGGCCCCATGGCGCCGGCGGAGGCATTATGGCTTTGGGCACCGGCGACAACCAACCCATCACGTACGGCAGCATTGTCGTGCTCACCGATTCGGTCACCGGCGTCAGCAGCGACCCGCTTGTCGTTTGCAAGGTAGACAAGGGCAAGATCAGCCTACCTCAGCTCCAGCCGACACCACCTGCCGAGCAGACGGGAGACGTGCAGGGGCACCAGGAGGAGCACGCACAGCATGAGACGGAAGAGGAACATCGACCAGCAGACGACGTGCAGCATGGACAGGAGCCGAACTCCGGACTTCCTACGGATCCTCAGCTTCGAGCGATGGCCGAAGCGGCCGTCGCGGCTGCAGCGGCCGCGCAGCAGCAGCAGCAGAAGGAGGTGCTTCAGGACGGGATGAAGAACGAGGTCGAAGGCGCGGAGCAATCATCGAACGACCTTTCGTCCATGGCGGCCGACGCGGAGCGCGCTGCTGCTGCCGCAGCTGCCGCGCAAGCGTTCTCCGCGCTCAGTGCAAACACTGACGTGGGCGCGTCTGCCGGCGGTCCCGCATCATCATCTGCGTCAGCTCCCGCGCAGCAACCTCCCGCAAAGTTGACGGTGACCGAGGACGCGAACGCGTACGGCCCTGTGGCGCAGATGCAAAAGGTGGCCCTCTTGCGCTACATCCCGGACATTAATCCGGACGGCTCGTCCTCGTCCTTCTTTCGCGTTTCCGAAGGCGGCATTCCCAAGCCCTTGCTCACGGGGCAGAGGACATATCTATGCGCAACAGTGTTCGAGCGATGGCGCGATGGCGGAACGTCCGAGATGGATCCAGGCGATCTCTCTCCAGCGTTGACTTACCCAGCCGGTCCACCGCCCCATCCCGGCTCTGGTAGCGTTCCTTCTGCCAGCGCAACTGCCGCATTTGCCGCCAGCGCCCTCGCCGCCGCGCCTGGTCCGAGCGAGATGATGGGAGGCTTGCATCAGGAGCATCAACACCAGCAGTCACAGCAGGGACAAGGTCACAGCGGCAACGGTTACGAAACGCCGTCTATGCCGCAGACAGGAAGCGAGGGCGGAAGGAGCCGCGGTGGCCATCACCGGGCGGCCGCTCACCCGCCCACGAGTGTCTTGAGCTTCGCGCCGCCGAGGACGGAGCGGATCACGAGGGAGGATGGGAGCACCATTGAACAGGACAGCGTGGAAGATATATATTGTTGGAGCGTCGTGGGCATTTGTGAGTGCTTGTCGTCTTTGTTGCGTCTTGTATTCCGGTTCTCAAGTTGTTATGAGCTCACTCTTTTCTTTTCTTTTCTTTCTTTTCGGTGACCGCTCGACAGCATCGTTCGAATACACTTTTTTCGAGGCCGCGCCCACCTCGACATCTTCGGCGGGTACCGACGTAGAAGACGAGAACGCCCTCCCGCCTCCTACTCTCCCCATAACGCCTTTCCCCATATTTACCGCGCCGCCGTACTACAACCTTCGCTCGCACACCCTCGAGCTCAAGGTGCAAAACTACTACTACGCCCTCCCTCCCGAGCATGTCGGCGATGGCATCGGCCAGCAAAGAAATTCGACTATGGTCCCGCTCGAAGTTTGGCTCGGGCCGCTCGGGCCGCTGGAGACTAAGGTGCAAAACGACGCGCAAAAGACGGGAGAGGCGCTGCTGACGGTGCAGATGCCCAAGATTCCGGAGATCCTTAAGGCGCTCGACGAAGAGAAGGTGGAGGAGGACCGCGGCCATCACCCACACCAGCTCGGACAGGATGGTCGGTCCGCATCCGTTAACCCGGCTTTGCAGACGAGCGCCACCGCCGCCGATGAGAGCGATGTGTCTCGCGGCGATGGGTCAGGCGAGGCGACGACAAACCGGGGGGGCGAGGGCGTGTCACCTGCTGAGGCTGTTGCCATTGCCGCCGCCGCCATCCGTGGCTCGGATGTGGCCGTGGACGGAGGGTCGGGTGGTGTGCCGGGTACGCAGAACGCAAGCCTGGACGAGACGCACAATTACCTCGAGGAACCCTCTTCTCCAACGCAGGACCACCATCAGCAGCAGCAACACGCCGCCGCTGGAGAACATGGGCAGGGCTCGTCGGAACCAGGAGCAGAAGACCATGAGCGCGCGCCCTCATCCTCGTCACCTGCGCCTCCCCCCGCTCCGGTCCCGGTCCCGCAAACGAAAACGCTCCCGATCCTCTTCATCCGGGGCCTTGACGGCTGCGGGTACCACACGGGCCGGTACGTCGCGGCAGACGACCTGATCGCCCTCGTTGGAGCTGCGGGCAGCGCGAGCGCTGCGAACGCGCTCAGGAATTTGGGCGTGGGCATCGGCGGGCCGAACGGGTTTGGAGGGACCACTGGCGCTTGGAGCTTGAGGGTTGTTTGAATGCGCGCGAGGCGATGCGAAGCGGCAGTCAATTTTTTCTCCTTTTTTTTCTTTTTTTTTTTTTTCCTTCCTCCTACTTTCTTCCTTCTTCCGTTGTTACTTTGCGTTCCTCCTCTGGCTGGCCTATGTTCTCTCCGTTCCATGCATGCATGCTATGTGCTGTCGAAGGGCTTTTCCTACAAAGTAACGAACGTACTGGCTGTCGCACCTCGAAGTGATCTGGAGGTTAGGGTTAGCGCGATCCAAGTGGATGATGCTTCCCTTCCGCTTCTCTCGCGTGCCCCAGACTGAACGCTTAAGGACGCAGAGGGACGCATCATGGTCCTCCCACCCCAGCGCGGATCTCTCAGCATCCTCCTTTACCATGTCTCTCTGGCAAAGCCCCGGTGGAGTGATTTTCGTTCGCTTTCCAGCTCCTCGACGAGGTGGCAGCCGCCCAGCCCTGGACCATCCTCCGATCACGCTCCCCGTAACCCGCTCCAGCAACTACGCGATCTCCGGCGCCTTCTGAACGAGGTCGGCACCAGCAATCGGCCGATATACAAGACGGATGCTTTGCAGCGCACCCCATGGCTCTGGGGGCTGCTTTTCACGTAAGTGCTATTTTCGACGATCAGTCCACCATCCTCGTTCGAATGCCAGTGGTCGCTCACGGGCAGCGATGGATGCGGGTATATAGTCGAGACTGACCTTGTTCGGACTCACAGCGTGTACGAACCGGATACGCGCTTCCGCATGTCTTCGGCCGCTTTGTCTGCTTACCTCGAGCTTCGCAAGAAGGACAACGCCTGGCAAGCGGACCCGTCGTTACCGACAGCGTCTTTAGCCCGCCGAGGCAAGCAAAAGACCTTCGACGCGGCCTCCCGCGATCTGCTGCTGATGAATGCGCCCCACTTCGACTCGGTCGAGGACCTCCTCTCCGCGCTTCGCGACGGAGTTGCGACCGGAATGCAGGCGAAAGCGATGTGCGAGCGCTTCTTGAAAGAGCACGGCATTTTGGAGGAGGAGCGGAGGATTTGGGAGAGAGGCCAGGGCGCGGCGGGGGAAGACAGTGTGGGAGAGTCGATCGCGCGGCTTTCGTTGCTGCCTACGCCCTTGGAACTGTTCTATCGTCTCATAGATCGGAACCTCAAGGCAGGATTCAACTATAAGCTTCTTCGCTCGGCTTTCGAGCGTAGTCGTCAGTTCGACGAAGAGTTCGGCAGGGTTGCTCGATTAAAATCTGCTTCCTCGTCAACAGCCTCCGGTTCCAAGGCGGTTTCAAGCACCAAATGCTCAGCGACTTCGACAGGAATTTTTTCGATGCCTAAACCGTTCGAGATCGCTCTGGGAAAGACCATCAAGCGCTCTGAAGTGGATAGTCTTTTCGCCGCCAGACCGAAAGCGTCGTCGACGCTTTCCGCAGGGACGGGGGACTGGTACGCGTCTCGCAAGCTCGACGGTATACGTTGCCTCGTCTTCATCGACATACCGCTCGCCGTTATCCAAGAGGAAAACGGACCTGTCGATGCGGACGTGCAGATCAGAACCTTGTCTCGCAGCGGAAAGGAGTTTGTCAGCCTAGATCGACTCAAGGAGGCACTCTTGGTCTTAGTCCACTCTCCCGCCATCAAACGCTTGGCTTCCATGTCGGCAAAGCAGACGGAAGAGCTCGGAGGAGACAAGAGTCCTTTGCCGGACTGCGCGCGGATCGTGCTGGACGGCGAGGTGTGCTCGCTCGTCCCAGCCGGCACTTCGGCCAAGCAGACTGTCGGCGCCGTCCCTTCAACGCAAGACACAGCCTTCGAGGCGGAAAACGAGCAAATCGAATTCGTCGAGGACTTTCGCTCCATCGCTTCCCTCGTGATGCGTAGGTCGGGAGAGCAAATTCCCTCGCCGGCATATTTCGTACTTGACGCGCTCACCTATCCCGAATTTGCGCAGTGGGAGGACTTCGATTCGAGAGGGGGTACCCGATCGTTCAAAGAGAGGAGGGAAATTGTCGAGGGAATACATGATTGGATAGCGATGGAGGAGGGTCGTCAAGTAGGTTCCCTTGACAGGGAAAAAGGAGCGGCCGTCAAGGCGAAGAAGCTGAGCGAGGTTGTGAGAAGGTTGGAGCAGAAGTTAGTCAAATCGCCGCACGAGTGCTTGCAGGCGATGGGCGAAGCGTGCACGAAAGGGTGGGAAGGCATCGTCTTGAGGAGGGACGTGGGCCACGAGGGGAAGAGGAGGTACGTTCCGGTCTGGCGTCCGCTCGATTACGGCGCCTGAAGATGCTGAAAGCTGATGACAATTGGGATTGTGGCCATGTCCGGTCCATTGCTCCTGCGCCCCATTGCGTGCGGCCAAATTCAGCTCCAACATCCGCAAGTTCAAAGAATGGAACGATGCAGAGTACGTCGTCAAGTCTATCGAGTCGAGCCGCCAGCGTTTGGCAGTCAACGGCGTGTATGAGGACAGAGAGGCACTAGCTAACGTGTGGATCGAGCATAAAGGTGCGTGCCGTGTCGGGCGCTTCGACTGCCATCCTTCTGGCAAACTGGCGCGCCCTCCTGTTCCGTTCATTCACATAGCTGGCCACGTCGCATCTCCTCTCCTGGCCCATGCTTCGCCCGGTACTTTCCCGAAATGCAGGCCACCCTGTCGCGGTCGGCTCAGGCTTCACCACGGACCAGCGATTACGCTATCACGCGGACCCCTCCTTGATCGTGGGCAAGCAGATCACCGTCGAGTACTTCGAGGAGAGCGAGAGCAAGGAACGCCTCGCTTCTCTTGCCAGCGCTGACGGAGATAATGGTGAAGGGCCAGCGCTCAGCTTGCGCTTTCCGAGGGTGAAGCACGTGTATGAAGAGGGAGAGAGGGAGATTTGAGGCAACCATGCAAGGTCACCGGATTGAAGGTCAACTCGTTCAAAGCCAGACTCATCCGATACCCATCCGGACGTCCTGCTTGCCGTGTTCCCTGCACCGACCTAAACTATACGTCGTCGGATCGAGGGCTAAAAAAATGGAATAAAAAAGAAAAAGAACGGCAAGACAACTCCTCCGCCTGTACGAACCACGCCTTTTCCACTTATCCTGCGGGCACACTGGTACCCACAGAGCGCACTGCCCATCTCTCCGTGCAATACGATGCCGTTTCACAAAGAGCACAAGTTATACAAGGTCCGAAGAAAGGAATAGGATAGTCGACGAGGATCATGATCTAGAGCGAGCGAGGACGCGGCTCCGGAGCAGACAGGAGGAACAAGGGCGGCACGTAAGGGAGGGGGAGATGCAGACAGAGTTCACTGGGAGAGGATCTGGCGAACGAAGGCTTCGTAGTTGATGTTGCCGTCGCTGCGAACAGGTATGACGATTCATCAGAAGTAAGTTTAAGTGTAGGCGTCAAGAGAAGATAGTGACACAACGCGTCCGATTCAACTCACCTCCCGACCTGAACCCCCTTGAGAAGCTCGTCTACCTCCTCTTCCGAGAGCTTCTCTCCGAGGTTGGTGAGGACATATCGGAGTTCACCGACACCGATGAAACCGTTTCCATCCTTGTCGAACACTTGGAAGCCGCGGATGAACTCGTCTAAAGGAGAATGATAGCGAGAAGGTAAGGATGGCGAACGTGTTTGGCATCCAGCGAGCGCACAGGTGCGCCCGCTATCCACATCTTGAGGGAAGACAGAAGGCAATGAGGCGCACCTGGAGTTCCCGCAGGCTTGAAGCCGTTCGGCCGGTTGAGGATGCTCAGGAAGGTCTTGAAGTCGACTGCAAAGATGTAAGCGTTCGGGCGCAAGCGTCAGTCAGCAGGCCCTCGCATGTTCGCCTTGCCTAAGAAGAGTAGAAGCCCAGAACCGCCGGTTAAGACTTATAATATGGGGGCAGCCGTGGGTGAGCACTCACTGTCTCTCGGCGCCTGGCTTGCCAACTCGGCTACCTCAGCCTGCGTGGGGTTCTGTCCGAGAGCGCGAAGCAAGTCACCAAGCGACTCGCGCGGGATGGTGTTAGTGCCCTTCTTGTCAAAGAGAGTGAAAGCCTCTCGGTATTCTGAGTAGAAGATGCGAGCGCACATAGCCATGTTCATATCGAGTCAGCAAGAGGCTACGCAAGTATGCAGACACCGGCAGGCCGCGCAGGAAGGAAGGGCTCACCAGCTTCGGCGGCAGACTGAATTGTGAGGATCAGAGTTTGAAGCAGAAAGGTCAGCTGTGGGCAGTGAACATGCGCGGGGTAGGAGCACGGCTAGACACTGACCATCTTGGATCGTGACAAAGGTCAAATGAGATGGAGGTGCAGAGCTAAGCAAGTCGATCCTTCGTTCCCGCCGGGCTGTTTAGGAGTTCCGACCGCACTGACGCCTGGACAGCGCGCCCCCATCACTCGCCGCAGCCAGTACACGTGATGTCAAATACTACCGCAGCACTCCTAACCCTACCTGACCAGAGTGAGTTGCCGGCTTTCTTCCTGGTGAGCACCGCTCAAGACAACACCGGGCATCCTCGCCATGTCACTCCCAGGCTTGCTTCTCCCCGTCTCCCGGACGACCTGCTCCTGCGCCCGAAGCGGGGGCCAAGTCCGGAAGCAGGTCCATAAGCAGGCCCTTCGCTCGTTTTTCGCCAGCACAGTCTCATTTCGGGACGTCGTCGCACCCGGGTCGTCCCCCGGCCAGCAGGACGTGCTGAACGATACTTTCAAGACGATTGGGGAGATTACCCGTCTGACAGCCGAGGAAGAAGCTGGAGATGCGTCTAGTTTCTCTGCGCCGTTGGCTTCAGCGGAGCCTGCCGCGCCAGAAGCCGCGGCGTCGACCCCGTCACCAAGCGACCCGACAGCCCACCCGTCCTCTTCGCCCTCCTCTCCGACCTCTTCCTTCGCCGCCATGTTCGGCAATCGGTTATCGCCACAGGACGTTCCGACCACTGGCTACGCTCATTTCGCACCCCCACCGCGCAATGACCCGTTGCTAAGTTTCATGACCAACCTGATCATGAAGAGCGGCAAGAAGGCGCGCGCAGAGCATTACCTCGGCTCGGCGCTCGCCGAAATCCGCCTACGCACCAACTCGGACCCTCTCCCCCTTGTCCGTCGCGCCGTGGAGATGGCAAGCCCGCTTGTGCGCATGACCACCTTGCGCACGGGGGCCAAGTCCATCCCCACGCCGTCCCCACTGACGGACAGGCAGAGGACGCGGCAAGCGATCACGTGGATCCTCGAGGCCAGCAATAAGCGCAACGAGGGGCGCTTCCACGTCCGTCTTGCTCAGGAGCTCATCGCCGTCGTCAATGGTGCTAGTTCCGTGTTGGCCAAGAAGGAGGAGGTACACCGCATGGCTTTCAACAACAGGGCCAACGCTTCCGTGAGGGTGTGAGGAGAGGAAGAAGGCGGACGAGACATGGACGGCGAGCACGGCGGATGTATCATCGTATCATCTTCTCGTCAGTTGGAGAGGTTCCTTATCAGCGAAGAAGGACGAAGCGGCGAAAGAGTGTTGCAGCATCATTTCCGCATGGACACCCGAACGTTGCGAGTCTCGCCTTATAGTGATCATCAAGCATGAGCGACGGACGGTCCCATGTCTCATCCCTTCTCGACTCGATTATTAGTAAATTGGCTTTCGTTCTTCTCGACCGGTCATTCAGGTAGGGTTGGGGAATCCGAAAGCCTCATCTACGCTGTACACTAGCAACTGCTTGCAGGAAATACTCGGAGCTCTTCAGAGGCAGAGCGGTCGAATTCCTCGATTGGAATGCGCGCAGAGTCGACAGCGACGACTGAGTACGCTGCGATGGAGTCAGACCGAAAGAGTGAAGTCATGCATTCGTACAAAGGCCCATACGCGAGAATGGCGGCAGAGGAGAGGGGGATGGGGGCATGTTAAAAGGGACAAGCTTGACCAAGTCGGCGCTCGCCCGAGTTTGTTTTGAGTACAACGATAGATGAATAGCAGATGCCCGCAACACTCCCCCTGGCACCCGTCTCGCTCGGACAACCCCCCCTCTGCCTCTCTCCTCCCTCACGACAAGGCCAAGACGATACGCAATCGCATGCGCTTAGAAACCTTCTTCCTTGACAACCGTCGACTTCTCTGTTGGATCAAGCACACGGCACATTGGCAGGATGAATGAGCGCCAGCAATGGACAGCGCGAGAGCACTGAAGGAGGCCCGACACTCACCGGACACGTAGATACCATCAAGGAATTTACGGATGTCCTTGTTGCGGACGCGGCAGATGTCGTGGATGGAGGCGGCTATAAAAAGACAGAAGGGCGAACGACGGACGGCGACGAAGGAGTCAGCGGACGCCGTCGCAGAGCTGTAACGGACTCCCCAACGAAACCAGGTGGCTCCTAAACGGCCAGACTCACCAGATTGAGAAACGTTCTCAATGTCGTTGCCCTCGAGGAGCAACTCGTCCTTCTGGGCCTTGGACTCGGATATGGTAACGCCGCCAAGCATGTCGACGTGGCGCACCTGCTTCTCACCCAAGAAGTTACCTAATGTGCGTTCGATCCCGAAGGTGAGGAAAAGGAACACGCGAAGGCAGCGTGAGCACACGACCAGAGCATATGCAAAGGGAACCATTCCCTCTTCGGTCCATAATCCAGTAACCCCGGCTTCAGGTATCCGTGTCCTTTACCCATCCGTCCCCTCTCCACCCTTGCTCGACTCGCAGCACCTCCAAAGCATTTCGTCCACGCTTCCTGCTAAATCGGTCTCCTGTTCCACTCTTACATCCCTCCATAGAACTCGGCTGTCAGCTCGCACTCACGGATCTCGACGCTCTGGCCCTGGGGTCCAATGATGGCGTTGATGGGAAAGTGGGCGTACACAAGGCGCATCTTGTACTGGAAGCCCTTGGTGACGCCCTTGACCATGTTGGCAATCATGGCCTTGACGGTACGAAGGCAAGCGACGTGCTTGCGGCCGCCGTGCCAGACAATCATCTTGATCTTGTTCACCTTGCCGTCCGCAGACTTGATGTGTCGGATGTCCATGTTAATGTGCTTGACGGCCTGTGGGCGACGAGAAATAGACGGAATGGGTAAGAAAAGCAGTCGCTAGAAATCCCCAGAAGGTGTGCCTCCAATACATGCTGGTCCAACTCCACTGCGCTCCTTCCACCACCATACGACTGTTCAGGCCACCCCACCCGTAACATGACTGATCGCACACTCGCCTTCTTCAAGCTACCACGGGGACCGCTGACGGTCACGACCCGAGAGGCGACCGAGACGGTAACGCCCTCGGGGATTTCCAGCTCCTGGTCCTTGTAGATTTGCAACATTGTCGGAAAGGGCGGTGACTTGCGAGTACGGTCGGGACGAGGAGGATATCCGCTTCGGCACGATGTTGGAGAGTGCTTGCGGGCCGGGCGTTGCTCAGCTTCTGACCGCAGCAGACTGGAAATTGGTGCTGTACAAGTTTTTATGCAACGTTGTAGGGTTAGGGTCAAAGCCAGGTAACCCTATTCCAAGGCGCGCGTGGCATTACACGGCGCCCGGATCGGTGCGCCCTTTCACTCACGCTCACCACAACCACCACCTCATCGCACTCACCATCACATCTCGTCCGCTCGTCAGTCTCCCGTGTCTCGTTCGCCTCAGGTCTCGCTACGCTTCACCGTTTCTGGTGTTGCTGCTGCCATTGGATTAGACCCGAGCTTGTTGCCCGCTGCCGAGTAGGACCTGATCTTGCCCGCTGTCTGAGGTTACTCGTCTCGCTGTGGCGAAGCGGGGGAAACGAGAGACAGTGAAGAAGAAGCAACAAGAACAGAAGAAGTCCGTCTTTGGATCGTCCTTCACTCCCTCGCTCTCCTTTCCGTTTGGCGCAGACTTGTCGAGATCCTCGCATCTGACTTGTCGCCGCCACCGTTACGCCTGGGAGCGGTTGCCGTCACTGGTGGGCTCTCCTTGTCCGATTTCGTCTTGTTCTGTTCGTTTCCGTCTGCGTCCTTTTCTGCCGCGTCTGTTGCTACTGTCTCGTGCTCGTCGCGATGGCCTCGTATCATCGTCCTTTCGCTCCCGTGTCCGGCCCTCCTTCCCTGCGCGGCCCTCAGCCGCCGCCGCCGCCGCCGCCGGGCCCTCCACAGCCCCAGCAGCCGTCCGAGGCCTTCTCGCACGCGGAGGCGCTCGCCATTGCCTCCGACCCGTACACGTTCCGGAACATGTACCGCGGACAGCTCTCCGGGCTCACTTTCAATTCCAAGCCGCTCATCACCCATCTGACCATTCTCGCTCACGAGCACGTATACCGCATGTCCAACGTCATTGTCCAGGCCATCGTCGACCACATCCACCAGGTAAGTCGCTCTGCTCCACCTGACGCTTCGGATCCGTTCAAAGCTAAGAGTTGTCCCACACGGCCTCGAACACATTGCACTCATCTCGACTTCCGCACTCGCTGACGCTCTTTTACTTCCTTCTCACGCCAGTCATCGCCTCAGTACAGGTTGCCCGCGTTGTATGTGATGGATTCGATTTGCAAAAACATTGGCGCGCCGTACCCCGCTGCTTTCTCCACCTACGTCGAAGGCGTCTTCCTCGAGACGTACCGACTAGTGGAAGGCTCAGTGAAAGTGAGGCTCGAGGAGCTTCTGGGCACTTGGCGGAACAGTGGCCCTCGAGGCACTGAGCTTTTCGGACCTGGGCCACAGACAGCCATTGAGCAGTCACTGTTTGGGCGTGAGGGGATGATGGGCGCGAGCCCGAGCCGCGGTGCGTTTTCCGGGCCCCTGCCACCACCTCAGCCGCCGGCACCACGTCAGCCGGCCTCTTTTGCGCCCCCTGCCGCCCTTCCTGGACATCCCCCGCGGGGACCGCCAGGACCTCCTCCAGCCCCTCCAGCACACACCGCGCCCTATTCACGTTCTGCGCCATCCATCACACCCCAACCTCCAGTCTTCCCCGCTCCAGCCCCGATGCCGGCCTCTGCTTACTCATTGCCATCAACCTCTTCCGCGCCCGTCCCCGCTCCGACTGCGCCTGCAGCAACGTCTGTTGGACCTGTCCCTGATCTTTTCCAAAGCCTGAAAGCAGCCGGCCTCATTGGTGGTTCGGCGGACGCGCTGTCGAGCCTTTTGCAGACGACCGGTCTACCTCAAGTATCGGCGAAGAGGCCGGAGCCGGACTCCGACTACGAAATGGCGATCATGTCCCTCGATATCAAGCTCACCAACGTGGGAATCCAGCAGGAGTACTCACAGGCCGTCTCCCTCATCTATGGAAGCCTTCCGCAGCAGTGTAGGCAGTGCGCCGCGCGGTTCCCTGTGGACCAGAAAGGCAAAGCTCGAATGGAGGATCACCTGGATTGGCACTTCCGGCACAACCGACGCGCGAGGGAAAGCCTCGTTAGGGGTCAAAGTCGGAGTTGGTTGATCAAAGATGGGGTAAGTCCTTGTGCATTCGAGGAAATACGTACTGTATCGGGCTCAGTCTGTTTATTTTTGGACCCTAACAGGACTGGTTTTGCGGGGGCGAAGACGACGGCGGGAATGCTCATGGAAGTGGGCACGACCGAGAAAACGATGTCGAGGCGCAGGCAGCGAAGAAGAAGGCCGAGCACGCCCGATCGTTCGTCATCGTGCCATCAGACCCTGATAAGGCGGCAAAACCTTGCCCGATCTGTAAGGAAGCGTTCAAATCTGAGTGGAGCGAGGACGAGGAGGAATGGCTTTGGCGCAATGCGGTCGAAGTCGATGGAACGGTGAGGAACGGTTTCCCTCCTTTAGATACGGGATGATGGACCACTTTTATATTTGCTACTTCAGAGGGCTTTTAAGGCTCTATGAGACAAATATTCCACCAAGATCTCTGACCGCTCCGCGTCCCAGTGGCGATAGCCGCCGAAGGTTTACGGGCACTTGTACTGATCGTCTTACATTTCGGTTCGTGCTCTGTCCCTGCAGGTGTACCACGCGTCATGTCACGACTCCGCGCGAACACTGTCTGAAGCTGTAGGCACCACGCCTCCTCGGCAGACGAAGAGCCGAAGCAGCACGCCCCAGATGGCCACTCTCACGCTACATTCGGACCCGGTGACGCGGATCAAGGCGGAGGAACGAGGTGCGACTCCGACGACATCGGCGTCTGGGTCTTCGTCTTCGATGGCCACGACGAGCTCGTCGCTGGGCAAACGCAAGGACTCGCCGGTGGTCAAGGAGGAGGTGGAGGGGAACGAGACGGATGCGATGAGGTTGAAGCGAGTAGCTTCTTGACAAACGAGTCATTCATTTCTCACTAGTTCCGACCCTCATTCACCCTTTCATCATGGATCGCATCACCTACGTCCCTGAGCCTGCATATTCCCCAACCCTGTTGTGCATGTCGACATCCCCAATGCTCCTCGTTTTGTAGACTACACTCTTCGCCGCAGCTGATTCCCATAACGCACGATATTGGCATCTCTTTACGGACAGCAAGGTCTTGAAACGACAGCGGCGTGGGATGGAAACCGTCCAGTTCCGCGCAGGTAAGGACAACGTGTATGAGACGGGAAGGCTAGATTCGAGCCTACAGCGTTAGAGATGGAGTGTTGTTAAAACAGTCACTGTATTCGCTCCGTCACCCAAGAGAAGAGAAGCCTAGCGCTGCCACGGCGGAAAGGGTGAAACATGCGCGTTCGCCTGGATCAGGAAGGAGATTGGCGGGAATAATGGCGCTCGGCGGACCCCGTCACTAGTGGAGAAGGAAGGAAACGAGACGAACAGCGAGCCAAGGCTCGAGAGGGTATACAAACAGTTCTCCCCGGACATGAACATTTGGAAAGAGGTGCATGATGCCACGAATCCGGTAAGGAAGGCGAGAGGATGGACTGCCGGCTGCCCCCTCCCCTCCTCAAAAGGACAAAGCTTCAAGTCACTACACGGCCGTCCTCGGCACGAGCCCGAACCTCTCCTGGACGAGCGTCTCGAGCTGCGGCCAGATCTCGTCGCTCGTTGAGCCTTTGAGCGATACGAGCACTTTCTCCGTCCCCGGAGATCCTCGCAAGTCTCGGGCGGAGTAGTATTCGAGGAGGGGATACGTGTCTTTGCGGAAGGCTTCGAGGCGAGTCTTGAATACGTCCTAAGGAGGGCAGCAAAGTGGGAAAATGAATCTTTTTATGAGGCGATCTGAGCCGTCGACCGGGGAGGGACAACCGGGGCTGACTTACCGGATTGTCGTCCGGCCGCTTCGAAAGTGGTTCTCCCGTCACGTCGTCCTTCCCTGCGACCTTGGGAGGATTGTAGGACAAGTTGTACACTCGACCAGAGGGGACGTCGACCCAACGATCTGTGATGCGCGGGCGCGGACAAGGAAGATGTGGAAGATAGGACGTCGCTGTGAGCTGGGCACAGATCCTGGGGTGCAAAGAGGAGAAGAGCTCACCCAAGATTCTTTGCAAGATGACGTCCTCTGGCACGTCCAGGTTGACGACCAGCTTCAACGGTGTACCTTGCTCGGCGAGGGCAGCATCAAGAAGGACCGCTTGCCCTACAGTGCGAGGGAAGCCGTCGAGGAGCCAGTCCTAAAAGAAAGGTGCAATGTAGAGCAGAAAGCAGCCAACGACGAGGATAGCACGCGGTCAGTAGCGGTCAATGGCACGTCCAATTCGGGACTGAGTTCCGAGAGCACACCTGATTTGCTGCCTCTCGGAGCGAGACGCTCATAATGTCCGCAATAATTTTGTCTGGAAGGAGATCTATCGACCGATTTAACAAGTTGGCAAAGCGGAGCAGTCGCTCATCAGAAGATTCCTCCATGGCATAGACCGCGCACGTTTGTTTCTTTCCCCTGCTTGGTTCAACTCGGCGGGCCCGCCGAGGCCGTGTTTTCAAGACACCAACTCACTTCCGTTATTGATCACTGCCGCGGCCATCTTTCCCACATCCGTCCCCTCAGCAATGTTCTTCCTCAAAATGTCGCCAGCGGAGAGGACGGCGACGTCGTATCGCTTGAGTAGGCGAGATGCCTGGGTGCCTTTGCCTGAGCCCTGATGGCGGCAGAAGGTAGGAGAGGGGGGAAACGAAAACGTCGCCAGGCAGAAGGGAGCGTTCAGCAAGCGGCCCAGAGAAATGTGTCCAGGATTAGCCAAACAGATCTCTGCTCACAGGGCATCCCACGAGGAGCATCCGCATAGGGGAAGCCGCCTTGGACGCAGCGGCAGCAGCAGCATCGTGCGATGCCCATCGAGCCCACAGCGTCTGACGGGCATCGAAGCGTCCTGCGCCGTGGCCACGGGGTGAAAGAGAGGGTGTCCGGGGATGGAAAGACAAGAAGCGGTGAGAGGAGCCGCTGCTCCGAGCGGCGGCGACGATCCTTGCCGCGGCCATGGACGTCATGGTGTACGAGCTGGACGGGGAAACGGTGGGGCAGGCACAGGCGGGGACTTGCCGCAGTCAATTCGAATCATATCAGGCTTTGTCTTTATCATATCGCGAAGGAAAGATTGCTCGAGCAAGAAGAATAAGATCATCCTCGTCCGCGTCTCCTTTCTCCCTTCCTCCCTTTCTCCTTTCCTCCATGTGCCCCGCGGCCCTCTCTCGTTGCTGCTCCGCTTCGGCGCCTTTTCGCCCCGCCCACGTCCGCGGAGTGGCTCGACTCGCCGCGCACGCCGAGGCCGGGAAGAAGGTCCTCTCCCCCTCGGCAGGCGCTGTGCGAGCGAGAGCAGACGTATGTATCGCTTCCTGTCCGTATTTCCGGCCTCTGTTTGCAAAATATGGTGTTACAGAACGTCCCGGTGCTCATTGACCGCCGTTTCCATGCTTTGCTCCTCGTTGCCATGCTCGTCAGGCTCCACGGCGCTCTATCTCCAGCAACGCAGCCAAAGAGGCGGCGGAGGAGCAGAGGGTAAGTCGGTGGGCTCGAGGTATAGGCGTTCGTGCCCCGTCGTACAAGCCTTCCTCATGCTGTTTGTATTCATGCGTCCTCTCAGAATCTCATCCTTGAGATCCTCCTCTCCAAGCCCTCCCTACGCGACTCTCGCTCCTACCTCGCCTCATTCGCCCCTCGTCCCCCAGACGACCGTCGTTCGCGCTCCCGCCTCCGTGACCGCGACTTTTTCGATGCTAACGTCCTCGCTCGCGACAAGGACCGGACGGCCGTATATGGAGAGGAGACGGGTCTGGAGGGCGTTTTGAGCGCGACTGGGGGTTTGGCAACTGACCCCGCGTTGAACGACTCGCACGCTGCGCCTTCCGAATCGGTCAAGCTAAGCTCCAGAGAACATGTGGAGGAGCTGCTACAGCCTCCCATTCAGTCTCACACCGGCCTCGTCAAGATTCAAGGGCCGTTTACCGATCGTCAGCTGGCTAGTATCGCGGAAGGAATGGTGTACCTGAAGAAGCTTGGACTGGTCAGCGTCATCGTCGTTGACTCCGAGCAGTGGCCTCGGCGCGGCTCGACCCAGGAGGTCTGTGCTGGAGACCATGGGGATGGGGGTGAGAGGAAGAGGAAGACGCTGAGGGAGCAGATGGTAGACGAGACGTATCGGATCGTTGACATGCTCGAGGCCAAGGGAGGAAACGCACGTCCGATGATGGAGTCGGTCGTCAGACTATCCTCCGCTTGCGAGGACGACGGTGCGGTCATTGACGACCTCAAACTCCTTCGATATGCTCTGGCAAACGATCAGATACCCGTCATACCCCCGTTCGCCGTGGACGCGTCTCTGCAAAGCGTGTGCGTGTCAGCGGACGATGTCATGGTCGCTCTGTCGCGGGGGCTTTGCGAAGCGGGCAGGCGAGAGTCGGAGGAGAAGGAGCGTCGACGTTCGGGTTGGGTGGACAACAACGCTCAGGCGTCGACCGTTGCACCTTCCATCGACCTTACGCCGGTGCGCCTGATGATCATCAACCGCGAAGGTGGCATTCCGGCCCACTCTCGAGGCGGCAACCCACATCTGTCGATCAATCTCCGGTCCGAGTACGACCACATCCTGCGCACCTTCCTCTGGCAGGACAGCCACCCCACTTCGCTCTCCAACCTCTGTCTCGCGCGTGACTGCCTGGAACACATGCCGCGCACTAGCAGCGGCGTGATTGTGAGCCACCGGTCGCCGAAGAGCCTGATTGGCAACCTGATCACCAACAAAGCGGCGCATTCGCCTAGCCTGCCTCAAGCCCTGCTCTCCATCGACGACCCACCACCGTCGTCGTCCTCTGCCGACGGCGGTCTGAACGAGACATCTCCGGCCGTCGCCGAATCGACGAGCACGTCTCCATCTGCCGCCGTCGCTTCGGCCGCCTCTTCCCCGCTCGTTGGCACGTTGTCACCGTCGTCATTCACCGGCGCACTGACCGGAAGGTCATCCTCTCTGCGACACATACCGACGATGATCCGACACGGTCTCCCGGTCCGTGTGATCCGCGACTTTTCCGCGCTCGATTTCGAAAAGCTGACCACGCTCCTTGAGACCTCTTTCCGACGGCGGCTCGACCGCGAGGCTTATTACGCGCGCCTGGAGAGGGACATTGATTTTGTCATCGTAGCGGGGGACGAGTACGAGGGCGCGGCTATCGTTACCTCAGAGAGAGGCCGCGCCGAGGAGGGGGGGGAGATGGCGGAGGAGCCGCTCGCTTATTTGGACAAGTTCGCCGTGTTGCCCAGCTTGCAGGGCGACGGTACCGTTGATTTCCTGTGGGGCGCTTTGCGAGAGTGAGTAGCGGGCGCGCGGACGCTCTTCGTCTTTTTCTTTTTCTTTATCGCCGCGTCGGTAGAAAGGCGGCAGTCCGGGGCGTGCGCTCGGTCGGATGGACTTTGGGTCGCTCAATATGGGGGAGGATTGGTTTGGACGCTGACGAGCGCATTTACATTCTTCCCAATGCCGCGCGTGCCCCTTGCCTCGCCGCCCCCCAGCGAATCCTTCGGTCTCGGTCTCCAAGACGCGCTGAACGACAATGGCGGTCTGGGTGGTCTAGGCAAAGGCCGGGATCTGGTGTGGAAGTCGCGTTCGGAGAACCCGGTGAACCGGTGGTACTGGGAGCGGAGCTCCGGCTTCGTGCGCATACATACCGATCGGGAGAGGGAGAGGAGGGGGGAGAAGCCGGGGTGGTCGATGTTCTGGTGCGACGCCGAGGATAGGATCGCCAGGATGGTCGGGGAGAGGAGGGGAGGAGAAGGCGACCAACGGCTGACGGGCGGCCTTCCCGTCGTGGCTGAGGAGGAGCACGGCAGGCTGGAGCGGTGGGCGAGGGTGTTGAGCGGCATCCCTTCCGCCTGGAAATAGCCTTCCTTCCGCCTAGCTTGTCCAACCTGACCTCTGGTGTTTGTGTTTGTGTTGGTGTTGGTGTTTGTCGCTCCGCCGTGTATCCTCCGCCATCGCCCGCTACGCTACGTCTGACTAATGATATTCATCGGGCACTCGAGTAACCACTGTGTCGTCCCTAGCGTTGCGCCGATTCCACGGCGTGGCCCGTGCGCGACCAGGGGACAAGCCGAGGACTGCAGCCTGGCGAAGGGTGTTCGAAAAAAGTATTAAAAAAAAAAGTCTCCGAAAGAGTGCGCTGAAGAGAAAATGGGACTGGGACGGATGGTTATGGGACCGACCCGGCGGACGACGGGAACCGGCCCCTCTCCCCGTCCCTCCAACCACACCTCCTTCACCGCCGCGATCTTACAGAACATTTTATTATCTCTCTCTCCTTCCCCTCCGGCCCGACCCGGCGCTCCACCTCCGTACTCCGTGCTCCTTCGGACGCGGGCCGGGCGGGCGGGCGAACGGAGGAGTGGGGCGATGGTGCCGGCGGTACACGCATGACATGACGAGCGAGGGACGGAGAGGGAAGGACAGGACAAGACTTCGGCCAGGCCAGGCTAGTTGATTACGTATGTTACGGCCGGTGCCCAGCCCCCCCCCCCCCCCCAACCGCACCTCGAAACTTGCGACGGGTGCCCCGAGCAGACGTCGATGCCGACTTGGCCTCCATGACAGGGACGAGGACGGGGACGATGACGGGAGAACATAAACAGCACCGAATCGAGTAGATATATCTAGACTACGCACTTTCCTCGTCACGCAACACACACACACACACAAATGCGGACACACAGAGACGGACGGACGGACGCGGGACCATCGGCGTATGCCGATACAAAATAATTTTACCATGTTCCATTGCAATGCGATCCACGCACGGTGGTTAAAGGGAGGGGGTAAACGAAAAAAGGGAATGTGAATGAAGTGAAAGTGAATGGCAAGTAAAGTGAAGTGGGGCGGGCGGGCGGTCTAGCCGTCCGCGACCTCATGACGCACGATGGGATGGTGGGTGGTGGGGAGGGAGCGAGGGAGCGAACGAAGGAAGCAATGAAGGAACGGACGGACGGACACACAAACGAGAAGAGAAGAGAAGACGCGCCGACTCAGGCCCAGCCTGTGTGGTCGGAAGCGTGCGTCGAAAGTCCTCTCTCTCTCCCCCGCCGCTAGCCCCAGCGCCACGCCGAGCTCAATGGTGACGACGCTTGGCGAAACCCTTGGGAGGGCGGGGGAGGCGACGGCGGCTGTTGTAGGAGGGGGGAGCGTCGCAGGCGGCGGTAGCCTCTGTTGCGGGGACGGCAGAGGAGGGCACGGCGGCGGAGACGGTCGGGGAGACGGAGGCGGCCGCGGGGGCTACGGAGGCCGGGTAGGAAACCGCGGCCGGCGAGGAGACCGCGGCTGGGGAGGAAACTGAGACCGGGGAAGCAGGGTCGGCGGAACCGGCGGAACCGGCCGTGTTGGCGCCGGGGAAGTCGACGTCGACGCACTGGTAGAAGGCGTCACCCGTGTCGGCGATGTTCCAGATGCCCAGGATGACTGCGGGGGAGAAGGAAGGAAAACGGAGGAGGGTCAGAAGGGTGAAAGTGGATGGAGGGCGGCTTGCCAGACTGACCGTGGTAGCCGGACCGGTTGGGGAGGTTCTGAACGGGGTGCGTCTCCGTGGTGCCCGGGTGGGTACCGTTCATGGGGATGGTCATGAACGGCGTCGACACAAAGTCGGTCGGGTCCATGGGGTCCGTCTTCGTAGAGTCCCAGTCGGGCCTGGTGATGTAGTACTCAAAGTCGATCGATGAGTGCATGGCGGTGAAGGACCAGTTGATGGCGGTGAGCGCGTTGGTGCCGGTGTTGGAGTGCGGCCAGCGCGTAGGCGATTGTTGGTCGAGGTCGGCGAAGCGGCCGACCGAGGCTGAGCACAGCTGCTTGCTACCGTTCTGGAAGAGGCCCTTTGGCCCCTCCTCGCTCTGTGGCTCGTACCTGGGAGGGGGAGGGTGTGCGCAGGTAAGCAAGCTGTCGGCGCCCATCCATCCACTCATCATGACACACTCACTGGATCTCGCCGCAATTCTGAGCCTTGCCGTCCTTGCACCACCCGGCGCGGCTCGGGGGGTTAGTGATCCAACCGTGAGCGGAAACTGATGAGAAAGATGGGATGCAGACCGGTCAGGATGGGGGCGGATGTGGGAGGTCGTCGTGCTCTTGCTCACCAGAAGTTGCGCCAAGGGCGACAAAAGCGAGAGCGGCAGACGAGAGAGCGTTCCAGGCCTTCATGGCGTATGTATGCGAGACCAGCTGCAGGGCAAAGGCCAAGAGAGGGCGGGTGCGTGTGAGGGAGAAGGGGGGGGTTCGTATCAAACGAAAGTGGGGTTCGTGTCAAACGAAGGTGGGTGGTGGTGGGTGGGGAGCGAGTTGGCAATCCGTGCAGGGGTTTTGTTGCAAAGACGGAGGGGGCTGGGCGAGTGAGCGAGGACGGGGGAATGGAGAGGTAGACGAAGGGCGAAGATGGCGGGCAAGGGGGAGGAGAAGAGGAGGCGAGTGTTTATGTAGAGTGAGCGCATTCACACACACAACACCGCTATCTGTCTTGTCTGCCTTCCTGCCTGCCGCCGGCGCTGCTGTCCGGGGAGAGTCACAAAGAAATCTGACGACGTTGAGCGAAGATGGACAGGCGCGACAATGGCGGCCTCTCCCGCAATGGACATGCCGCCGGCGGCGAGCGAGCGCGAGCGGGAGCGGGGAGGAGAGAGGGAGCTAGAGCGATCAGCAAGCGCTTTCCTCCGAGCAGCCTCTGCTGCCGGCCGTCTATCCTCCGTCCATGTGAAGACGGCAGGAGGGAGGGCACCTTGGAGAGAGAAGGATAGATGGTGGGTCATCGTGCAATTCAGTTCGCGCATACCTCGACGGGATGGCGGCGGTGATGAGGCCGTCATCTGCCCACCCGCCCTCCGCCTTCCGCCCTCCGCTCTCTCACACGCATCCGCCCACCACGGAACGAACAAGATAGATGAAATCAGATGACAGTCCGCTCTGCTGATCGCTCTTGCTGATCGCTCCGGTGACCTCCGCCGTCTAGTCGCTCCTAGTCGATCACAAGTGAGCCACCCTCTTCATCCCGTCATCCCGAACCGGCGCCGGCCGCAGTAGCGCGCTCCGGTCAGCCGATCAGGTGATCCACAGTGTCACGTGCATTTTGGAGAAGAGACACCGAACAATCAGAGAAAATAAGAAAAAACAAAAGAAAGGACGGCGGATGGCCCCCATTGGCTTGGACTCGTCGCTGGCCGATGAAGGAACAAAACGGGCAGATAGACAGATGGACGGACGGACAGGTATAGTTAGCCTCGTCGTCGACGTCACGATCCACCGCGGGAGCAGCCGGGGATGACGAACGCCGGCGACGACGGCGAGGACGACGACGGCTGCGAACAAGTACGCCGTCACGAGGCAGGCAGGCAGGCAGGCAGGCGGCTTCCGAACAGATTCTATTCGAAAGCTGGACCTCTGGAAACGAACGAACGAGCGACGCTGCTCGAGGCTCGACCGAACCCCTTTCTGTATGTAGATGGATAACGAAGAGACGAGGGATCCGATATATTCGTGTCGGTCCACAAGAGGAAAACCGAACAAAAAAAGATAAAAGAAATAATAACATGTCGGCCCATTCCTTCGTCTTGGACCACACCGCCGCTCATCGAGCCAATACCTCGTCAAATTGGATCGCGGTCGGGAACGGCCCCTGCGAGGCCGCCTTGGCGATCGAACCACCCGCGGGGTTCGAATTCGAAGCGGACGCCGCTGCTGCGGCCAAGACAGGGCCACCGCGAGGCAGCTCGCCAACGTCCTCGACCCAGATGCATCCCGACCGCGTCTCCGCCGCCGCTGCGCCGCCTTGCTGCCACGCCCCGCTCTCCTCAAACTCCGTCCCCTCCACCCACCGCCTCCACGCCTCCTCGTACCCGCGCTCCAGGTTGCGCGTCCATCGCAGCGTGTCGAACAGCGGCGAGTGGTCGCGCGTCATGAACAAATTGCGTCGCAGGTCCGCCAGAGGGCCCATGCCGCGTCGCAACGTCGCTTGCGCCGGCGGCATCCGCCGCACCGTGTGAGCCGCTACTTGCGCTCCCGCGGAGCCCCCGTTGGCGATCGCCGCCGAGGCCACGTTGTGCTCCGTCGCGGTGCCGCCGACGGAACCGATGACGGTGCCTTGAGCGTCCAGGTACTCGTACCACAACGTCCTCGCCAGTTCCACCGCCCGATCCTCGTACTCCCGCTCGCTCTCCACAATCATCTCGGCGCCGTACCCGGTCGCCTTGGCGATCGACGCGGCGACGCGCGAGCACATCTTGTGCTTGTGCCTCGGCCACGTCAGGATCGGCGTCCCGGACCAGAGGATGTCGGCGGCGGTCGTGTGCGCGTTGCACTCCGTCGTGTCGAGGAACAGGTCGGCGATCCGTCCTCGGTGGATGTGGATGTGCTTTGGCGCCACGTCCGTGAACACCACCCGAGAAGCCACTTCCTCGCCCGCCCACTCGCGAGCGGCGCGCAATAGATGTGGCTCCCCCGTGGCAGGGAACCGCAGGAGCCAGATGATGGAACGAGGCACGCGAGCAAGGATGCGCAACCACAGCTTGAACAGCATCTGCGCGAGTCCCATCGAGAGAGACACCAAGCAAAACAGGGCTCAGCGTATACCCACACGCTAGCCATTTCGACCCGGAGGACTGCAAACGACACGCGCCCACTCACCGGCTCGATCTTGTAAAGTTGATTAAAATTGGTGAAGATGACAAAGTCGTCGGGCAGATTCGGGAACAGCTCTCTGCGCATCTTCCAGCGCTTCTCTTCTTCAGCCGCGTAGTAGGCCTGTGGCGTGAGCGCGACGGCCGAATTCGGAGGCTTCATCAGTCCGTTCACCCCCGTTTCCTCTGCTGCTTCATCCCGGAAGCCCTGCCTGTGGTCGTTCACAAACTGCGAACGGCGAAAACAAAAACGAAATGGGTGGCGTTGAGCGGAGGCGTCCGATCCGGACCCGACGACGACGCACGCCCCATATGCCGAGCCGACTCACGTAGCTGTGGGGCATGTAAATGAACTTTTCCGTATACACCCAATCGTCCAACGGGTCCTCGGGGTCCAGATCTCCCTCCAAGTCAGTCTCCCTATCCTCCCTGGCTGCTTCGTTCTGAAGGTACGTGTGGCCCCGGTTCAGGCCGTGGTACGCGCGCCACTTCTCCCCCGACGTGACCTCGGGCGGACACACGATCGGATCCGCCACCACCCAGTCCGTCCATCCCGACGCCAGCGTGCCGGCGAAGCCCATAAACTCCATCTGCACGGGACACGGCCGGGCCGCGAACACCTCGTTGCGCGCACCCTTGGTGTACCCGTTGAGGTTCATGAGAATGTGGATGCCGTCTTGGACGACGCGCTCGACGATGCGCTGATTCGACCACGTGGAGACGTCGAGGAAATGCTGCGCCTCCCGCTCGATCTTTTGCCGGTACGGCGATTGATCCGACGCCGTGGTGGCATACAAGAACACGTTGAACCGAGAGCGGTCGTGGAAGCCAAAGACGGACTGCATGAGATGGGCGAGCGGGTGGTTGTTAAAATCCGAGGACACGTAACCGATGTTGATCTTGGGCTGAGGCGGCGGCGGAGGCGGATATACGTGCTGAGGAAGCCACATCTGGCTGAGGGTGGTTTGTGAAATGCGGAGAGCGTTGCGGTGCGAGATGAGCCGGATCTGCCTCGGCGAGAGGGGGTACGTGAAGGTGTGAAACGGCAAAACGGTCGGCACCGATGGAGTGACGAGACAGGGTGGTAGAGGTATGCGACGGTATACGGCGGCGAGCTCGGGCGTTGGGTGGATCATGGGGAACATTCCAGCCACGGCGCTCGCTCGCGTGACCTTTCCGTACGTATCGACGTACCAACGACGCTGCGGCCGAATGAGAGTAACGACAGTGGGTAAGCGGTTGCCTTCAGAGGGAAGAACAGAGGTCGACGTTATGGGCGAACGCCTCGCTCACCTGCATGCGACGAAGCATCCTCTCGATGAGTCGGATGACGAAGCCTCCTTCGTTGATTTTGGACCCGACACGGTCGAGATTGGTGTAGAACCGCCGAATTCGCTTCTGCCAGACGGCCTTCTTCGCCCCGGGACAGGTCGTTCCCAATGCGGAGAGCACCAGCAGGAGCCAGTCCTCGGGTCTGCCTTCAGATTGGATGACTCCGGCGCCGTATAGAAGCCCCTCGTCGAGCTGCTTGGTCACGAGCTCCGACACGTTGTCCATCCACCCTCGTTCTCCGGGCCTCTCGGCGTACACCTCCCGCCAGTCGCACACCGCCAGTAACGCGTTGACCAAGCCGCAGAGCGCCTCGGGGAAACGGGGGTTCACTTGGACGGCGCGGCGGTAGTACTGCACCGAGTCCTGGGTACGACCCATGTCCTTGATGGCGTTTCCGAGGTTGGCGAGGGCGACGTCGAAACGCGGGTTGCACTCGATTGCTTTCTCGTACATCCTGCATGAGAGTCAAAGAAAGACGGCTCCGAGTGGTTCAGCAACCTCCCGGTGCACGTCAGAGCGCTGCGCCGCGCCGCGCGTCACATCGATCGTCACTCACCTCACAGCTTCGTTGAGGTGCCCGAGGTCTTTCAGGAGGGAACCGAGGTCTATCGGACGAGAAAAAAGGGGGGCAAAAAGTTGAGCGCTCGAACCTTCCTCCTCCTCCTCTCGTGACCGAAAAAATCGACCCCGCGAAGAGAGACGTCACTCACTCGTATAGAGATGCGCATGAGCGGGATCAAGTTGCAGTCCATAGGTATACCACTGCATGGCCAAGGCCTGACCGTTGAGCTGTTGCTGTTGGCCCATGTTGTTGAGTACGGTGGTGACGACGGGTATGGAAGAGAGAAGGATGCCGAGGTTGTTGCAAGTCGAAGCGGAAGGATGCAATGCGACGGAGATATAATACAGAGGAAGGAGGAGAGAGGTCGAAGGAGGCAGACCGCCGAGGGTCAGAGGTCCGTGGGGCCCGCCGACGGGAGACGCCGTTGCGTCCTGGTAGAGCTTGGCGAGGGTGAGCATGATGGTCGACGTCGTCTGCGACGCTTGCTGAATCGCCTGGGCAGACGCGGTGGCCGCCTGCACGTGTCGGGCCATGGCAGGGAGCGTGCCGTCGGTGTCGGCAAAGATGTACTTGGTGGCCTGCATGGCGTGCTCGGGAAGGAGCATCGCCGTCGGCAAGACGCCGCCGCCGAGGCGGAGAAGAGTCTGGATGAGGACCCCACCAGCGTCGCGGACCATCCTCAGCAATCCGCCGGGGCGGAGAGCGCTGAACATGCCGGCGGTGACCATGGACATCTCGCTGGTGTTGTTGGGGTTGACACCCAACGCGACGAGAATCTGGGAAGCACCCACGGCCGGCACGTATCCCGGAACGCTGGCGCCGAGGCAGAGGAAGGAGACAACGCAAGTGGCGACGACGACATCGCGTAGGTCGTACGCTTCCTGCGCGTTCGCAGACAGGACGATCTCGATGGCCTTTTCATACTCGTCAGCCGCGGGAACGACGCCAGCGTCGGGCAAGACGTATTTGAGATTGCCTGTGTCGACGAGAAGAAAGACGAGCGAAAAGGTGGCATGAGCGTTTGAGAAGGATGGCAGGTAAGTCTAGTCCAAGCGTCGACCGTCACTCACCCTTGGCATAGAACAGATTCTGCAGCCTGGACGACTGGTTGGTAGGAACGTGAGGTGGCAGCGGCAAGGGCCGAAGCTGCTGCTGATGGTGTTGCGCGCCATTCAAGCTTGCCAGGGTGGCGGGGGGACCGACGAGGTGTCGCTCGACAAACTCACAAAGCTGGAGCGCCTCCACGTAGCGCGGTCCGGACGGGGTGGGCTGCTGCTGCTGCTGCTGCTGCTGCGCTTGCTGAACTTTAGCCGCATCGCCCGCACCGGAAACGACGGGCGGCGGGGTGGGGCTGCAGAGGACGCCGACGAGGTTATCGAGGGCATCGAAGTAACCGGGGCGGAGCTTGATCGCCTTCCACCACCAGCTCTCCGCCTCTTGCCACCTACCGAGAGCGCGCAGTGTGGTGCCGATGTTCGACATTGCCTCGACCTGAATCAAGAGCGAAAAAGGGAACAGGTAAGATCAAACGTCGGGCGAGGCGAAGCAAAAGAGGGCTCACATAGTTCGGGTCAATCCTCAAGATGAGATTGTTGTACCACAAGCTGCTGGCAAGATTGCCGCTAGTGTAGTAGGCGCAACTGAGCAAGAGGAGCGTGGGGAGGTGGTTGGGATGCAAGTTGTGCAAGGTGTGCAGCAGCGGAAGCAGCGTCGGGTGGAGCTTGGCCTGACCCTGACCCTGCTTCGTCGGCGATGACCCCGCGTCGCCCGCGCCCTGCTGACCTTGACCTTGACCTTGGCCTTGTCGTTGGGACTGTTGAGTCGCGGCGGCTTGCGCGCCGATGGAGTAAAGCGTGTGCGCGTACTGCAGCAGCTGATCCCTCACTTCTGGCGCGGTCACGCTCACGCCCGCCGCGTTGCTCGCCGCGCTGAGGAGCTGCAGCGGTGTCTGAGGAAGACCAGAGATGACAGGAGTGGCCGCCGCAGAGGCGTGCAAAGCTTGTTGCTGCTGTAGTATGGCGGCGGGGAAGACCTGACTGGATTGGGCTTGGCTTTGGACTTGGACCTGGCCTTGGGCGACGCTCGGATCGAACATGCCGACGCCATCCGTGGCCACTTGCGAAGGATCTATATCTTGCGGCTGGAAGTGCTGGTGGTGATGGTGGTGGTGGTGGTGCTGTTGCTGCTGGAGATGCAACTGCTGACGCGCGGCGGCCGCAAGACCCTCGCCAGTGCTGTAGCCGGCCGTCATAGCCTGCTGAGTCTGATGGGACGAAAGTAGAGCGGCCTGAACGGAGGTCATCGCCTGCGGCGGCGGCGCCTGCTGCCGATGAGGCTCGAAAGACTGCTGAGCGGCCAATCCCTCGCCGAGAGAGGTGCCCACCAAGCTAGTACTGCTCAGAGCGCTGCTCGTCCTCGGTCCGCCTAACCCAGCCCGCTGATTGGCCCTCGAGACGACCACATGGGCCGGAGGAGACGGCCCGGTACGGCCAAGCGTCGCGAACGGGGATGAGGTGGTGGTGTCGGCGCTCGACCCGGTCGCCCATTGTCCTCCGGCAAGGCCTTCGCGATGGAGTTGCGTATAGTATCCTTCGGCGAGGGCGCGGAGCTGGGCGCGGTAATGGGAGGCAAAGTCGGGGGGGAAGAAGCTGGTAGGGTCTGCTGCCTGGAGGGCCGTGCGAGGGCTCGAAGGGACGGTTTGGGTCTTGAGGGCGGAAACATCGGTGTGGACGCCGTCGTGGGCTCGGTGGGAGGAGCGCTTGGGGTCCTTGTCGTCGGAAATGGCGGCGCCGCTGACGATGCCTTCCTTGATACGCTCCTGTCGCCTTTCGAGCTGCTGCCGAGCCTCCGCCTGCTTCTCCGGTCCTTCCAGCCCGGCCCACGCTCTGAGCTGGCCTGCGATGGCGTTTTGAAGGGCTCCGTCGAGAGGCCTCCACCCAGCGGCTCCGGCCGTCGTGCTGGACGGCTCGGACGCTTGTCTGGCCGACGACGGCGGCACAACGATGGTCGATTTTTGGTCTCCGGCGGCAATGTTCGCACTCGACGTCGACGTCAACGCGGCGGTGGCGTAAGCAGCGGCGGACGCGAGTGCGGCGTACTCCGCGGGAGAGAAGGTGTGGTAGATGGGCTCGAAGTGGGTGTCGGTGTACTGATCGTCGAGGGTGTATGCGCCAGGAGCGTCGGAAGCGAACGAGTGCCGCACAGCAGTGGGGCTAGGTGGGCCCCGGTGCAGGTCGGGGAGAGGGTAGGTGTACGCTTTGCTGTTCTCCGCGCTCGGCTCCTGAGGTAGCACCGCCGGCGGCCGACCGCCGGCCATGTCCATGTTGTTCGTCGATCCGGCCCGCAAGCGTTCTCGGGCTTCGCGTGGCACCCACCACTCGGCCCTAGCCGTGCCACCTGGCGTCTGGACGACCTGGAACGGATAGGGCAATCCGGCCATGCCACCACCGACCCTCCAGGACGGTAGATGGCCGCCGCCCGGAGGGGGAGTGCCGGCACCGGCGAGCGAGGGCGAGGGCGGCGGGGGAAGCATCTGGAGCGGGGGTGTGGGCATGAGCGGCATGGAGGGCACTCCGGAGAGCGAGAAGGAAGGAAGCGGGATGGACGACAGTCCTAGAGACGATTTCCGAGGCCGCCCGCGTTCCTTTCTGCCGGCGGCGGTGGCGTCCCCGCCGTCATTGGACGCTTCTGGACGATGATGGACGGTGGCGGAGATGGATGGAGCGGGGGAAGAGTTTTCGCGGACGTTTAAAAAAGCAGGGGAAGAGGCGACGGAGGAAGAAGATGGTGTTGCGACCCTGCCGCCGGCTTTGAGATGTGCGAGCGTCTTGCTCTGCGCTTCGCCTTCTTGTTTCGCCGCGCGTGTGGCGATCTCGGTCATCTGCGCTTGGGCACGAGCGGCGGCTTGAGCCTGAACGTCGCGAGCGGCGTAGGCGAGAGAGGGGTCGTTCCTGGAGGGGAGCGGAAGGGACGCAGTAGCGGCGGCGTGGGAAGCGGTGGCGAAGAGCAAGTCGTCGGTCGAGCCTTGTTGACCATAGGAAGCTTGAGCGGCGGTCGCCTGAGCCTGAGCCGCCACCAAGGCGGGGTCTTGGCGGCTTCTCGCCGCGGGCGGCGGGTGGAGAGAGGTGGCGGCGGCGGCGGCGGCGGCCGCTGGTGGTGCGCCGGCTCCAGGTCGTCCTCCACCACCGGGCATCAAGGCTTGCATGGACGTCTGGGAGCCCAGCACGGCGCCGACCGAGGGGATCGTCGCCTCGGAGGCCCAGTCAACCTGCCATCCTCGAGACTGGGCGATGGAGTGGGCGCCCTGGGCCTGGAGGTGCTGGCTCATGGCCAGGGCGTAATCTCTCGGGTTGGTGGGCGAGGAGCGCGGCTTGGTGTGAGCGGCCATATAGGAGGGGCCCATGGCGGACTCGTACGACGAGGCCCTTGTCATCGGGACGCCGGCCGGAGGTCGTTGGGATTGGCCGTTTTGGAGGTGGGTGTGAAGCTGAGCGGCGGCGGCAGGATCGGTGAAACCGGAAGGGAAGGAGGAGCGCGAGCTGGAGAGAGCGCTGTCGTCGTCGAACTGGGCGGTCGCCTCCGCGTGGGAGTAGCCACTGGCGACACGCATCATCGCGTTCGCCGTCGACCCTATCGGAGCGCCATCAAGGGAGGTGCCCAGGGGCCGAGCCTTAGGATCGGGGGCGGCGACGACGGCGGCGGCGGGAGGTATGGCGGGCGAGATGCTCATGGCGTCTGGGGAAGAGAGGGGAGGGGAAGTGGCGTTGTGGCCGGCGAAGGGATACGTCCGGGAGGAGCGTGGCGGGGACATGATGGCGGGTAGATTGAGCGGTGCGTAGGTACCCTCCGTCTAAATGTTGCTGTTGACGAGTAGAAGAATAAATGTGGCGGCGTTGAAGGGGAAGGCCAGGCGGGAAGGGTGCAAGATCACGACAATGACAGCCCACTCGGCGGCTGCTCATGCGACATCGGATCGAAGGCACGAGGGGAGGTGCGGGTGACGGAGGTGAGCTGCGCCGACCAACGGGACGAAAGGAAGGGGAGGAGGAGTGGGCGAGATGGAGGGGAAGAGGGAAGAGAAGGAAGCGATATCTATGCGGTGAGGAGGAGGTTACAGACTGAAATGGTCGATGGGAACGAACGAAAGAACGACGATCGGTGGAGGGATGATGGAAATGGGAGGAAGGCGGTCGGTACGGGGGCTGCGGTGACGTCGTTGAGCACGTGCGTCATCGAATCGAATCGAACTGCGGCTGCGGCTGCGGCCGCCGCGTTATAGGCGACTGCGGACCCGAGTCCGGTCTGTCCGTCGCTGGCGCAAACGGCGCGGAGGTACTCGTTTGTCAGTCTGTGCGAGCGCAAGGACTCGTTTTTCTGTCTGTGCGACGGCGGTCGTGATCCGGGCGGGGAGCGTCGACACGGCTGGCGTGCACTGGGGTTGTTTTTCGTTGGGAAGACGAGATGACACCACATAGCCATGCATCATCCCTAACGACGTGCGACGACAGATAGACGATCGTCGATCCGACCGGAGGTCTCATCCTTTCTTCGGCTAGGCTGTTCTATTCGCTTCACTCATCAGGTCGACCGGCGGTCTCGTCCTTTCATCGGCTAGGCTGTCTATTCGCTTCCCTCATCTGGGACGGCATCGCGACCGTCTCGAACGAACAACAAAGTGATGTGGACGGCGACGACGCCGTTGAGGAACACGTTGAACCGCCGATGTAAGGCGGATCGATGGCTGTACGGCTGAAAGGAGAGATTGGTCGCCGTCTTTGCGCTTGTCAACGAAGCAAACACTCTTGGAAAAAATTTGATTTTTAAAACGAAAACAAAACGATTTACATCGTCGTGATGTCATCCATATCATTCTCGGCAGATTGTGAACGGGCCTCTCGAGCTGCTGCGTCGGGGAGGGCAAAGCTGTGATTGTGATGGTGGATGGCCTGACTCGGGTGCGAAGAAAGAAGCCTTGTTTCGGCGAAGAGCGCCGTCGACGTCGACGATGGAGCTCCTTTTTGCACCGCTGCGGATACGGTACATATATACAACGGGTGGTGGACGGCAGCGTCGGTGGCCCTTTGTTCATTCTTTCGTCGACCCGCCCGTCTATTCGTCCCTCGTACGCCGATCTCTCCTGTCCGCGCGCGGTCCATGTCATGTCGTGCGGAGCGCGGTAAGAAACGAAAAACGCGCATAGGGTTTCCGGTCGAGGCACGGCACGGACCGAACCGAATCATCCGTCGTTCGTCGGTGGGGCGTCGGGACATTACATTAATAAAAGCGGTTTCTTTCTTTCTATTTTTCTTTCCTTTTGTCTTTTTCTTTCTTTCTTTTGTCGTTTTCCCTTGTCGTCCGACCGTTCCTTCCTTTGGGGAGTGCACAAGACAAGAACGGCGTGCGGGTTGAAATCGACGAGTCGGTGATCTCGCAGGTGTTTCGATAGTGACGCAGTTCGTAGTTCATTCATTCGTTCGTCGGCTGGTGTCCGTCCGTAGTCCGCCCGGTCAAGTCGACTTGTATGTGTGTGCGCACTGTTTCGAACTAGGCGACTGGACGGGTGCCGCAGTCATCCCATAACCCCATACCGATTCCTTGCTTTACTTTACTTTTGCTAATCCGTCGAATACAATGAGTACACGTGAGGGACGGGGACGACTGCGGCGACGAGGAGAGAGCCCATTGTGGTGTGCCTGCCTGTGTCCGCTTGTGTCCGCCGCTGCCTCCGCCTAACTCTGCCTGCCTCGCCTCGCCTCGGCCGCGTCCGTGCCGTGTGCATCCCACATCTCCTTTCCCTTTCCCTCTTCGCCCTCCGACTTTCCTCGACTCGACCTCCGACTCGGACTCGGACTCGGACTCGCTCGCTCCTCATCGCCATCATCCCCGTTCCTTCCTCCTCCTCCTCCCTTCTGCAATCCGCCTTGCTCTCCTCGCCCTCGCCCTCGCACCCGCCATCCCGCCGCCGCGAGCCCGCGCTCTCGGCCGCCCTGCACCCGCACCCGTACCTCCATCCATCCTCCCGACAACCGACAGACAGACAGCCCGCTCTCGCCGCGCGAGACACTGACACCGACATCGACACCCGGACGCTGCTCTTCACCCCCCGGCCATGTCCGCCGTCGACGTCTGAAGAACGGACAAGCCAAACGGCAGCGGCGACGTCGGACGAACGAACGTGCGTGCCCGTCGCGCTCGCTCTCGCTCTCGCCCTCGCCCTCGTCGGGAGAGAGTGAACGGAAGGTACGAGGAAGGAAGGAAAGAAGCAAGAAGAAAAGAAGATTAAGAACACAAGAACAACACCCCCCGCGCTCTCACCGAGGACGGTTAGCAACCGCGGCGGCGGCGACAACGACGACGCCGACGGCGACCGCGACGTCGGCCAGAGTCAGCTCCAGCTTGGACTGATTACCGCTCTCGGTTTCTATCCGACCGACGACGGCGTCTTGTCCATCCATCCATCCATCCATCTAACCACCTAACCATCTAACCATCTAACCATCCAACTATCCAGTCCTCGTCTTCCTCTCCATCCTCCGTGCCCCATCCTCTCCATCCCCTCCTCCCTTCCGCGCCGCCGCCCCTCGATACCGTCTCATCCTCCCCATCCTCCTTCCCTCGCCACACCGCGCCGCCTCCGCTCTCATAACACCCTCGCATAAGCCTCGGCCGTCAACGTGACGACCATCTTCGCGGCTTACCCCCCTCGAGATATATCCATTACCGCTGCCCCCTCCACCGCCGGCATTCTAACCCGCACACGCGCAGCGCATCGTCGACATGGCCAACTCCAACCCCCAACTCTGGCTCCAGCTTCAGGCCTCCCAGGCCGCCCAGGCAGCCGCCGCCGCCGCTCAGTCCGTCAACCAGGGCGCCCACACCAATCTCCAGCAGCAGCAGCCGGGCCAGGCCCAGCAGCAACAACAACAACAGCAACAGCAGGCCATCTTGAACAACCTCAACCTCAGCCTCGGCATGGGCCTCGGACCTGGCCCTGGACCTGTATCTGGACCTGGACCGCCGATGGGTATGCCTCACGGGCAGACTCAGCAGCCCCCGCCCGTGTTCGCCACCAATCCCGCCGCCGCCGCTTTGGCCGGCCTCCCTCCTAACAACGGCGGTCCCCGCCTGCCTCCCGTCGTCATCGCCGCCCTCTTGGAAATGCAGAAGCAGCAGCACCAGTCCGGCACACCGCCAAGCCCCGCCTTTGTCCAGTTTCAAAAGGTCGCCGAGCTCGTTCAGCAGGGCAAGCTCACGCCGGAGCAGATCAACCAGGTGAGTCCAGTAACTCCGTCGGATCGATCCACCTTCCGGTACTCCACCGGACCGTCGGTTCACCCCACCCTCTCGTCTCCTCCTTCTCCGCGATAGTACGGAGAGGCCGTCATCAAGGCCTTCCACAACATGCAGGCCGCGCGACGACAAGGCCAGCCTCATGGACCCGGCCAGCAGCAGCCTCAGCCATCCTCACAGCAGCCTCAGCCGATTGCTGCAGTCCAGCAGCAGCAGCAGCAGCAACAGCAGCAACAACAACAACAACAGCAGCAGCAGCAGCAGCAGCAGCAGAGGATGGCACAGGTACAAGGCATGCCACCCCAACAGACACGTCCGCCCGTTGGATTTCCCGCCGGCATATCCATGTCGCCGTTTCAACAGCACGCCGGCAGAGTCGGCCCAGGCGCCGGCGGCCCCCAGCCCGGTCCTTCGACGGCGCCGATGCAGAACGTCGCCGGCGCGCCTGGCGGTGGGGCTCCGACCGGCGCGGGTGCTGGTGCGGGCGCGGCGAACAGCGCGTTGGCCAGCATGACCCCTCAGCAGCTGCAGGCCATGCTCCGCAACTTGCATGCGAGGATAGGTGCGCTGGAACAGGCGCTGAATGGTCAGGGGCCTCACCACGCTAGCCTCGACAGGCAGAAGGCGCAAGTGCAGCTCAACCAGTGGAAGGTAGCACAGGCAAATATTATCCAGCACTTGCGCGTGCAGAGCGCTCAGGCTCAGGCCCAGGCCCAGGCCCAGGCTCATGCTCATGCTCAGGCCCAGGCTCAGGCCCAAGCTCAGGCTCAGGCTCAGGTTCAGGCGGGGGGGCATCAAGAGCCCGACGCCGGTGGCCGACCTCCTCAAATCGGATCGTCGCCTGCCATCCAGCCCGCGTCGGTGGCAGGTCCTAGTGTCGGTAGGTCATGGCCTCCCGTCGGCCAGGCTCCTCAACCGAACCAGATGACCGGCGTCCAACACCAGCAGGCTATGCTTCAACAGCAGCAGCAGCAGCAGCAGACTCCACAGCAGGTCCGCTCGGGCGCTCCCCAGCCTTCTGGCGGTCCTCCCGGCGGCTCCGCCAACAGCGCGCCCGGGATGTCTTCCCAGCCTGGTGGCAGCTTTAATAGGCCCGTCAGTCTGGCCGGCCTGCAGCCGGACAAGTTCCCGATCATCTACAAGAACCTGATGGACCGCCGCGGCACGCCGCTCTCGCACTACCCGGAGCTCGAGGGCGGCACGCTTGACTTCTTCCCCCTCGCCCAGGCCGTCCTCAACCGCGGCGGCTTCTCGAAAGTGACCAGCACGCCCAACGGGTGGGCCATGATTGCCGCCACGCTCGGCTTCTCCACCGCCGTGGCGCACAACATTGCCGAGATTTACGGCAAATGGTTGATCCCGTTCGAGGAGGTGTATATGAAGGCGGTTAATTTTCAAAAGATGCAACACCAGCAGCAGCAGCAGCAGCAGCAGCAGCAGCAGCAACAGCAACAGCAGCAACAACAGCAGCAGCAGCAGCAGCAGCAGCAGCAACAGCAGCAACAGCAACAGCAACAGCAACAGCAGCAACAACTTCAGCAGCAGCAGCAAACTCCCCAGATGGCGCCGCAGGGGAACCCGACGCAGGTGAGTTTGGGCGAGACGTCGTGCCGTTTCGCAGTGCGTTCGGTTGACTGACGCGGTCTGTACCGTTCTTCGTTTCGCTTCACGCAGCCCGTTCCTCACCAGCCGGGCCTTCAGCAGGTTGGCATGTTGACCTCTCCCCAACAGCCAGTGCACATGTCCGGAGGTCCCGGGCCAGCACAAGGACAGGCACAAGGACAAGGGCCGTCGCCTGTCTATCTCAACGCTCAGTTGGCCATGTTCCAGAACATGACGCCCCAGCAGCTGTCGTCCATCATGACGCCGCAACAAATTTCGCAGCTCCAGCAGATGCTCCAGCGACAAGTCGCCGCCGCGCCCGGTCGGTTGCCACCTCATCTCCAGCAGCAGCAGCAGCAGCAGCAGCAGCAACAGCAAGAGCCGCAGCAGCAGCAGGCGACGCAACAGCCGCAGGCAATTGCTTCGCCCATTGTTCGTGCCGCTCAACAGATGGGCCACCAACAACAACCGCCGAACGGCCTTGGTCTGTCTCTCGGGCAGCCTCACCTCCAAGGTGTCTCCCCACGCCTCCACTTTTCGCAGCCCAGGCCGCCAGCCAGTCCGGCACTTTTGCATCAGCAACTACAACAGCAGCAGCAACAGCAGCAGCAGATGCAGCAGATGCAGCAGATGCAGCAGGCTCCACAGGCACAGCAACAGCAACAGCAACGGCAGCAGCAGCAGCAGCAAGTCGGCATGCCGACCATGCCGCCGCGCTCACAGCCTGCTCAGATGTCCGTGCAGCAGCCTAACGCAGGCGTCTTCGCCGGCCTCATGCAGGGTGGCCCGGTGCTCAACTCGGGCGTTCCGGTTCCCGCCGGTGCCGTTGCCGGCTCCGGTCCCGCACCCGGTCCTTCAGGCGCAGCGGGCGCGCAGGGTCCTATGCAGTCGGGCAACGGGGCTGGACAGACGAACGTAGCGGCCGCGAACGCCACTTCGGGTTCGGGTTCGGGTGCGGCTGCTAACGGTGGCCAACAGGCGCAGCGGCCACTGGCGCCGCAATTGCCGACGAAGGAGAGGATCGAGGCAGCGAAGAAAGCGCTGGATGATATTCAGAAGCAGTTGGCGCGCGAGCGACGTGAGTGGAGTGGCGCGGCTAAAGTTTACCTGGTCTTTATTTCCCCCCCCCCGGCCCGCGCGAGTCGCTTCGTTTGCTGACGATCATTTTCTTGCACTCCCGCCACAGCGCAACTGGAGCCTATCCGGGACTACTCCGAAGCCGACAAGGACAGGGCGATCGAGCTGATTCAGGCGATCACCGCCAACGTCAAGATGGTAGAGCACGTGCTGCCCCTCTTCTTGGCTATGAGCAATCAGATCGAATCGACCAAGAGGTTGAAGTTGATGGTGCGTGGGCTCTGTGGAAAGGGACCCGCCCGACTGACATGTATACTGACGTCCCCGCTTGTCTTGTCCGGTTCAGATCGTCATGTTCCAAGACCAGCTCGACCTTCTCCCGAAGCGCCAATTCATCTTCACGACCAACGACCTGGACAAGCTGCGGAGCCAGATGGCCCGGTGCTGGCAATACGTCAAGCACTACGCCCCAGGCGTCATTGGCGGCAAGCCCGCCGAGGACCGGTCCGGACAGCTGCCCGACGGTGCACCTGGGGCGAGTACGAGGCCCGGTGCTGGTGCTCAGGGCGGTCAGTTCGGTGGTGCTCAGGCGCAGCAGCAGCAGCAGCAAGTGCCGCAGAACGTCCCGCTCAAGCGCCCGCTCCGCGTCGAGGATCTCAAACAGCCTCCGGCCAAGCGGCGCCAGACGTCGATGGGCAGGACTGCTTCCGGTTCCTCGCCCACAACGGCCCTTGGCGGTCCTACTGGATCTTCGCCCGACGGCACGAGCCCCGCTGCGGCCGGCCCGCCGTCGCACGAGAGCGGCCAGACGCCCGTGACGCCCAAGACGCCCAAGTCGCCCGGCGTGGGCACCAAAGGCGCCGCCGCTGCCAAGGGCAAAGCCGCGGCGGGGGCGAGTGGTAGTGGTGGTGGCACTGCGGCTAAAGGAAAAGGTCGGCCGAGGGGCAAGAAAGCCATGGCCGCGGCTGCTGCGGCCGATGCGAAGAGGGAGGCCGAGGCGAAGAAGGAGATCGAGGCGAAGAAGGAGATCGAGGCGGCGGCTGCGGCCGCGGCAGGCGCCGGGGCGGACGCCATTGCGCACGGCAAAGATGGTACGAAGGCGGCGGCGGCGGCGGCGGCGGCGGAGACGGACGAGGCGAGGAAGGAGGCTGAGGCGGCCGAGGCGCGGAGGAAGGAGATTGAGATGGCGTCCAAGGACCCCATCGGCTACTTTGAGCGCGCCTGGAACGAGATCGTAGGCGGCTCGGGCGAGTCGCCGAAGACGATGGCCGCCGTGTCCCGGCCGGCTTCGGAAGATATCAAGGCGCTTCTCTCCAACAACGACTTTCGGCCCGTCCTCGAGGTCGTCTCGGGCCCTTCGTTTGGCGCGTCCGCCGACGATTCGCCCGTTCGACTCGCCGCTTCGACCTCGTCTATAGGTGCCGGCAAACACGGCGGCGACTCGGCCGCCGAGGCTTCCGGCACGCCCAACCCGAACGGCCTCAGCGCCCCGTCTGCGACGGCGTTGCCCGCGATTGCGACCGCGCCCGCGCCCGTTGTCGAGCTGGACTGGCTCGACTTTATTGACCCCGACGCGGCCGGCTTTGTCAGCGGCTCCGGCGCCGACGACGCGGCGCAGGGTGGGTCCGACGGGGAGACGGCGTCGAAGACGACGACGATGGCGGCGGCGGCCTCGGGAGGAAGCGACGACTCTGAAGCTGGCGAGTTGGCCGCCTTGCTGTCCGCGCCGACGCCCGACCTCGTTCATAGCCTGCCGCCTCCGCTCGCTTCTAAGCTCGGCGTCACATCGACCGCGCTGAGCTCCGCTCCCAGTTCCGGTTCCGGCACGGCTCAAGCGGCCGCTAACGGCGCGACATGCTCTTCTTCTTCCAAGATGCCCGGCGTGGACGGCGAAGAGACGTCGCCAAATGAGAGTCTGTCGTCGGATAACGCCGACGGCTTTGACGACGAGCTGAGCTTTTGGAAATGGGAAGGACATATGAAGGAGCTCACCAACCCTTGGGAAGGTTTCACTTCGCAGTAGGCGGCGGTGCGCGGCCTTCACTTCTTCTCTCCGGTCAGCCAGCCAATGCGAGTATCCGTCGACGATTCGGTTCAGTCCAGTTTCGCTCTATTGCCTCGTTCCCCTCGTTGCTTTTCCCTTCTTTCTTTTGACCGTCCCTTCTTCCACTCCGAGTCTCGTCGTCGCTTTTCTTTACATCTCCATACTCTTTTACTTTACCCCGCCCCGTCTACCTCTCCTCTTCGCTCAGCCCAGCCTCGCTCGTGCTCGTGTACTTGTACGGCCCGTCATTCCTCACCTTTACTCTCTTCTCTTTTCCTACCATGTCCCCTCTCGTTCATTCTCTATCCATCTTCCCTTGTCTCGCCTCCCTCGGTCGCCCGCCTTTCGTCCTTCTTGCGTCGCTTGCTTTTACCATTCCTTCCTCTCTCTTCCTCCCTCCCTCCTTCTTTTTCCTTTCTTTTGTTTGCATTCCCCTGTCTAATCTTTGCCCGTCCCGTCGTCGCCTCGTTCCTTCCTTCGTTACCAGAGGAGTTCCGGTTCGTTCGGGGAAATCGATTTCCGCGCTCGCGTCGGTTTTTCTCTGCATCGTATCGTACGTGTGTGTGTGGGTGTGTGTTTTGGTCGTTCGAGTACTCGCTCGCTCGCTCGGGTAGGGTACACACGATACGATACGGTACGATACGCGCCGGTCCGGTCCGGTCCGAAGAGAACAAGGAAGACATAAGAATATAAGAATATAAGAATAGGAGGCGCACGACGCGACGACTGACCGGGCATTTCGATCCGACGACCGTACTTAAATATGCACGAGCGGGCGCGGGGGGTGGGGCAAGAGGGGGCAAGGGGCAAGGGCAAGGGGCAAGGGGCAAGGGAGAATGCGAGACGAGCGTGCGGCGATACGAGATACGAAAAAACAATTGGAAGCGAAGCGATGCGATCCGGATCCGATCCACGTCGAAGCACTTGAATTCCCGCCGGCGTCTACTCCTCTCCAAGGGAGGGGGGGAAGGGGGAAAAGGAGCGTCTATCAGGACGAGCACATGCCCGTGCAGCCGCCGCGACACCCGACGCAGGTGAGGGAACGGAAGCCGAGGGTGTTTAGGAGGAGGCTGAGGATGCTTGCGAAGCCTTCTCCGAGGACGAAGCTTTTTTCGAGATTGGCGCCGGAGCAAGAAGGAGAGGGAAAGGGAAAGGGATGAGCGAAATGAAAAAAAAAGAAAGAATAATAATAATAATTAATAATTAATCGTGCCCGTCCGAGTCCCGAATCGCCGCGGTCGCGTCGACGATGACGTACCCGGATGCGAGGATGATCAGGAACAACGGCGTCCGTCCGCCGCCGCCGCCGGCCACGTGCCGTCGGGAATAGACGTGGGCGAGGATGCCGCCGGCAAGGCGGGCGATGGAGAAGTTGGGCTATGTGCGGACGAGGAAAGGGGAAGGCCAGCGCGGACAAACGTTCAGTCAGCGTGGACGGCGCGAATCGCAAACCAGGCAGAGTCGCTCTGATATCTCAATAAAAGAATGGAATCTCACCGTGTTCAGGATACCGACGGCAAAGGCGACGCCGGAGAATTTGGACACCGCCACCGCCAACCTCGCCCACGCGCCTATCTCTCCTCGCTCCCGTCGCTCGAACCGCGACGTGTGCGCCTTGCCGGCCGTCTTGACGGCGGCAAACACTCCGAAAACGACTGCGAAAGCGAGCATGAACTCGGCGCTCTTGTCCGGCAGCCGGCCCTTGTTCACCAATCGGGCCAGGTTGAGCCACACCGCGGCTGTGGGCGCCGGGAAAGCAGGGCCGGGGATGTCGTAGGCGCGGGTGTACAGCGTGTAGGCAAGGGTCGACACAAAGATGGAGAAGACGCTGCCGATCATTTGGCCGTAGAACTGCGAACGCGGCGAGGCGCCGAGGACTGTGAACGGGGCCATTGGAGCAATGTCTAGTAAGTCGTCATGGTCGAGAGGAGAACCGGCTACTGGAGAACGAGGAACACCACTCACGATGGCCAGTTTTGTAATCGGCGGCCCTGAACACGGCAAACGTGGCGAACCAAACGATGCGCAACGAACCGGTCAGGAAGGAGACGGTCCCTGCCCTGCCGAGCTCGACCATCTTCGCGGAAGGACTCACAGGTCGCCGGCTTGTTGGGCGCCAGCCTCTGCGATACCTCCGGAAATGACGTTGGCGACGACATTGCCAGGCTGGGCGAGTGCGAATATGAGCTGGGAAATCTTCCCAATGCCGCTCACGCTGTCAAGATCGTGTGAACGGATGGGACAGTTCAGAGATTTATCGCCCTGGGAAGAACTTTGACAAGCCAGCGGGTAACAACTCACGGATTGATGTCTGTCTCCCCTAGAGCCCGAACGCTGCCATATGGAAACAAGTTCAGCCAAGTAAAGGGGATAACCTAACCGCCCGGGATCCTTCCTTGAAGCGACGCACACCCGTAGACTCACCCCAAAATGCTGAGGAAACCGGAAAGGACGATGGCGAGCAAGGTCGCCCAGGGTCTGATGCCCTCGTTGCCAAAGACGATGCGAATCAGAAAGGTGCCGGTGACGGTGGAAAGCAAAAGTCCGACGAAGACCCAAGACATTGGGATAAGCCTGTGGGACGGCTCTTCGTCTTCTTCTTCGTCGTCGTCGTCGTCATAGATATCGGCGTGTGACAGGCCCCCGTCGTCCTCAAAGACGCCATGCGACGTCTCCTCGCCTTCCACCTGCAAAGAGTCGCGCCCGAAACTTCTGCTTCTTGCCTGTTTTTGGCTTCGAAAAGACGGAGAGAGGAGTGCTCGAATCGTAGGAGCCCAGGTAGTGATGATGAGGACGAGGAGACTGATGACGCTTTCTGCCACCATGATGGCTAGGGCAATCCATAGGATCCAGCCTGGACAGTTGAGTACGTGTCGCCAAAACGGGCGGATAGGAAGGCCAAAGGAGTGAGGTACGTAAGGAAGATGGAAAAGTGCGACGTTGCAAGCCCGTCAAAAGACAGGGTGAATTTTCGCTCACCGCGCGAGCCATGTGTACCGTCCATCACCGGACCGGTGGTCCAACCATACTTGTCAGCCAAGGGAGACAACACAGCCCAGCCTACGGTCATTCCCTAGCCAAAACCACAACGACGACAGGGAGATTGGTACATCAGCCGAACGTCGCTCGCGAATCATGGCGCCCGAAGCGGGGTGAACACGCACGATGGTCATGGAAGCCGTGGTGGGTAGACCCATGATGATACCTTGGCCTACGTAAGACAGGGAGGGAGTCAACCACCAGCCCCAAGTGGTAGACAGGGTTGGGTATATGAGGTCGAAGACCGGGATCGCGTACAACACTGGGAAGAGGAAGCTCAAGATCTGTGAGGGAGAAACAGGGACCGGTGCAGAAGTGTCAGGGAGAAGGTGCGAACCAGGCCGCATGGTATCCCTCCGGGCAACAACTCGCTCACGGTCAAAGCAGCAGAGAGAGAAAAGCTCCAAGCCAACATCCGCCAGCCGGATCCATCCTCTGCGATCACCGCCTCCGAGTCCTCGGGCACGTCCGCTACCTCCTCCTCCGCGCGCAGAGTCTGCGTCTCCTCTACCGTCAGGAAGCGGTCCGTCGCGACGTTTTCACCGTCATCTTCGCTAGCCAGGCTGTGATAGGCATAACCGTCGGCTCCGACCGGCTCATGACGACTCGCAATCCGTCTCCTCCGCGTCGCGTTGGAAGTCTTGGGTCGTCGCGATGAAGTAAAAGCCCCGGCACTTCGTGTCCCGCCACCGCTGGCTGGATCGCGGAAAAGCTTGGCGCCGTGTAGGACCGCGATGAGCTGGGCCGTTGCCGTGGCGGACGGGAAAATTAGCTTTTCTTTTACGATCTGCGGTATTGTTGTTTCGTGATTGGACGATATGGTAAGACATATCCGTCAGTTCCGGCCGGGAAGCGGGTAGGGCTCAATGTCAAACGAAGCGTCAATGTCGAGCGTTTACGAGCTAGAAAACAGAACGGATTAAGACCGCACAACGCGGCACCGCGGCGCACAGAACCCACCATAGGCACTCTCAGTGGCACGGCGAAGAAGACGCCGAAAAATGCGACGGCGAAGCACCATCCGAGGAGCTGCGGTACAGAGAGGTGGATCGGCAAGGAACCGTCTTCCTCCACATTGAGCTGTTGGAGAGCGGGTATGATGCCCACAAGACCTGGATTTCGGCGCGGAGGTGCACGAAAAGAACGCAATGGAGCGATGGGTTGGTTCAGAGGGCCCTTCGCGTCTCTGTGCCAGTCCTAACCTCCCAGGTGGGCAGAGTACGGTAAACCGCCTAAACTCACCCGCGCTGAGCGGCATCGTGCCTGTTGCGACAGCGGCTGAGAATGACCCAATGGTTGTTCAGAAGGTATGATCGTCATGGGTCGGGGATGTCATCATGAGACGACTTACTTGTCTGCAAAACGACGTTTTCCTGAGGACTCAAGCCGCGCCCGCCAAAGAGGGGCCATGTTCGGGGCAAGGACTTGGAGATGGCAAAGCCGAGGAGACCGGATTGGAGGGACATCATACTGATCCAGCCGGTCTGGAGTCCAAAGTAGAGATTGGTGAAGGCAAGAAGGGTGCCGACTGTTAAACCTATGAGAACTGCGCGAGCCTGCGGGAAGGGCGAAAGCGCGAGAAGGTAGATGGATCGTCAGCGGGGATGATGAACGGAAAGCGCACCGTGGTAAGCGGCCTCACCGTAAAGTCTTGATCTTCGGTCCATGCTGCCTCTAGATCATTCTTTGTCGCAGGCGCATTTTCTCTCAAATCCTCTCGCCGCTCATCCTCGATGAGCGCATGCCCGCTATCGGGCACGTCCTCGGCCGGGTAGGAGACCAGGCTGCTAAGCGAGCCGAAGGACGCCGTACAGCTCCTTTCAAGTCAGCACGCCTAAATGCCCCAGCCTGTAGCTAGACTATGAGCTAAGCGGCACTCACCTCGAGTGCGAGCGCTGTACCTGTTGCTCCATGACGAGCTTCGATGGCAGTCCTCGAAGCCGTCCAGGAGACGGTCAATATGATCGATCTTGCATCTTTCGCAATGCACCTACCATCATCAATCGGCCGTATCTGCTGCGGCAGGCTGTGCCACGCGAGATGACGATCGAACCGGCGACAAACGAAACGATGGACTGAGGCTGCCAATTCGCATCTCCCATCACACCACCACCACCGCCGCCGCCGTCTCCAGCGCTCTTCTCCCGTTCTGTAGACTCGTCGTCCTTACTTTTCTCCTAGCCTAGCGCATCGAAACTCACCTCTTGTGCTCAAAGTGACGCAGACATGAACGCTATCAAGGTCAGTGACACGTGGACGTCACGACAGCTCAACCACCCCTCCTCCACCTCGTCCGGAGGGTTAGCGTACAGTTCTCACACTCAACCTTCTTCTTTCCTCGCGCTCTTGCTTGGAATTGGTGGGTTCCTCGCGGATCATAGCTCCAGAGGAAGTATCCCCAATTCTCACAGGAGGAGGTGTTCAGCCTCATCAGCAGGTTCAAGTGAGTGCCCGCGCTGGATTCTTGTTTGGATGCGAAAGCCGGACCATATGAACGCTCACAACCTTTTTCATGTCCCATAAATTGAAGCCAAATTGACGTCGATGACAAGGGATCCGTGGACAAGCAGGCCGTGGTAAAGGCCGTGCAAGATTCCGGTGAAGGCTCTTACGACGCCGTCCGAGAAACGCTCAAGGAGGTCAGCCTGGACGCCAGCGGCAGAGTCGAGTTGGACGACTTTGTGGACGTGAGTACCCATCGGATGACGCCCAAATGTTCCCATGCTTTCTATTACAAGAGAGAAGGGTGAAGACGGGCTAGCCTTTACTTATGTTACGATCTCTGCATCGTCCAGCTCGTCGCCAAGCTCCGCGAAGGCCGGAATGCGACGGCCGGAGTCGTGAACAAGGGCAAGGTAACTGTCAAAGGCTCCAATGCTACTGTCACGCACACTATCAACGAAGATGAGCGGGCTGAGTTTACTCGACACATCAACTCGGTGAGTGACCGCTTCAGTTATTACCACACCTGAAGCATCTGTTCTAGCCAGGACTGATACTCATCCACTTTTCTGAATCGACAAAGAGCTTGGCTGGCGATGCGGACGTTGGAGATCGACTGCCCATTCCTACCGATACCTTCCAACTTTTTGACGAGTGCAAGGGTGAGCGCAGAGCACAAACTTCTGCTCACTAGGTTGTATATTCCAGAGACTGTGACTGACTCTTCTCTCTCTCCCTGTTGCAGATGGTCTCATACTCTGCAAACTGATCAACGACAGCGTCCCGGATACGATCGACGAGCGTGTCTTGAACAAGGGCAAGAGAGGGAAGGCGATCAATGCATTCCAGATGACGGAAAACAACAACATCGTTATCGCTTCCTCCAAAGGTATTGGCTGCAGCGTGGTCAATATCGGACCACAAGACATCATCGATGGCCGCGAGCATCTCATCCTTGGCCTCATTTGGCAAATCATCCGTCGTGGCTTGCTCAGCAAGATCGACATCAAGTTCCACCCTGAGCTGTACAGATTGCTTGAGGAGGATGAAACGCTCGAAGAGTTCCTCAGGCTCCCGCCCGATCAGATCTTGCTTCGCTGGTTCAACTACCATCTGAAGGCCGCTAACTGGCCGCGAAGGTGAGACACTCTCGGCGAGGCTGACTGTGCGCAGTTCACTTGTGGAGAGGATCTTACTCACCACTCTATCGGCGATCGATTCGTAAATGCACTCATAGGGTCGGCAACTTCAGCAAGGATGTCTCGGACGGAGAGAACTACACCGTCCTTCTGTCTCAACTCAAGCCTGATGTCTGCGACAGGAGGCCATTGCAGGAGCATGACCTGCTCAAGCGAGCGGAGCTGGTGCGTGTGTCGCTGCCTTGGGATGCTCAGCATCCAGTGGGATCATACGGGTAGCTGATATGTCACCCACACTTGGTTCTAAAATCGTTCTCAGGTTCTCCAAAATGCTGACGCCATTGGCTGTCGCAAGTACCTCACCCCCGGTGCCATGGTAGCGGGCAACCCGAAGCTAAACCTTGCCTTCGTTGCTCACCTGTTCAACACTCATCCGTGCCTGGAGCCACTGGACGAAAGCGAGGCACCTGTGATCGAGCCGTTTGACGCGGAGGGGGAGAGGGAGGCCAGAGTGTTCACGCTTTGGCTCAACAGCTTGGATGTTCAGCCCGGAGTGTATTCGTTGTTTGACGACTTGCAGGTGAGCACGCAAGGTATCCTTCCCGACTGTCAGTGGCTGGCATAAGGAAGCGAGGACTAATCTCATGTGACCTGCGATGACACAGGATGGTCTCATTCTCTTGCAAGCCTTTGACAAGGTCATTCCCGGCTCGGTGCAGTGGCGCCGGGTGGCCAAAACTCCACTTCCCTTGTCGCGGTTCAAGTGTGTCGAGAACACGAACTACGGCGTGGACTTGGCCAAGGGGAACAACATGCATATCGTTGGCATTCAGGGCGCAGACATTGTCGACGGCAACAAGACGCTTACTCTTGGGCTCGTGTGGCAGCTCATGCGTGAGAACATCAACCAGACGCTCAAAAGCCTTGGAACAGGAGGCAAGGAAGTCTCGGACGCAAGCATCCTCCGGTGGGCGAACGACAAGGTCCGGTCGAGCGGCAAGAGCAGCCAGATCCGCAGCTTCAGGGACCCGGGCCTGCGCTCCGCTGTTTTCTTGCTCGATCTCTTGAACGCCATCCGCACGGGCGTGGTGGATTACACGCTAGTGCAGCCTGGTCGGAATGACGATGAGTGCTTGAACAACGGTGAGCGATGAGGCGGGATGTACTCCTCCTCGTGGCGCATGACATGCGAAGATGTTTGGTTCGACTGTGACAGTCACTCACGCACCCTTATGCATACCTTTTTTACCCCTTCATCTCCCTCTCTTTCTGACACAGCCAAGCTCGCCATCTCCATCTGCCGCAAGCTTGGGTGAGTTGAGCAATTTTTATTACCACGTGTTTTCCTTCCCGTCCGGTAGCTGATATAGCCGTGACCTGTTGTGGCGTCATCATCACAGAGGCCTGGTCTTCCTCGTCCCCGAAGACATGTGAGTATGAATATTTGGCGCTTTCTCGGAGCTTGAGGAGACGAGAGCTCGTAGCGGATCTGGCACTGAATCCATTTTCGTTCGTTCATGCCCTTTTCTCGACCTCGATTCAGCGTCGAGTTGCGCTCCAAGCTCGTAAGTGCACTTGGTATACCGTCCAGTGACTCGGATTTGCCGCCAAAGACGACGGCCGCGCTTTGTTCTTGTGTGACCGGCTGACCTGTCCTGTTCTCTTGTCGCCCATCGATTGATCGGATTGATCGTCGCAGATCCTCACCTTCATCGCCGCTCTGATGGCCATATGAGGTCGTCCCTTCGCCTACCGGACCTGAATTGATGACCGATCCGAACATCCATCCAGTCCAATCCTTGTCCTACCGAAATTGACACAATGCGATGCGACACGATGGAAAAATTGAATGCCGGTGCAATCTCAAATCTCAGTTTTTCGTTCACGAGCCGTCCCTTCTTCAAAACATACCTCGCTTCCTCGCTGGCTTCTCTTTGTCCTGGCCTGCCCTGACTTTATTCTTCCTCATTTGTGATCTGTGTATCGCTTGTTGTTTGTCTGTACGTCGCCTCTGCAAAGCACCGCTGGGATCGGACGAGTGCCTCGCACGTTGAGGTGGTGAGAGTACATCATGTCATGGCAAAGTGGACGTGTACGGGATACGATAGACGGATGACTACGATACAGACAGAGGTAGGGATAGACAGACAGATGGCATGCTTCCATCTACTCTATGAGTTCCTCGGATACAGCCAACTGAGGGGATAGTGCGTCCAGACATGGGTGGAGCACAAGCTCATCGAAGCGGGCTAAGGAGACTGCGCCTTTGCTCCTAGGGCCTTGACCTTATCGACGATCTCGGCAAACGTCTTCTTCTGCTCCTCTGTCGGCTTTACCGACGATGGCTGTGAAGAACACCCTTCGGGGGAACCTGACGAATACCGGATGACAACAAGGAGAAACTTGAGCGAAGGTCCTCGAGCGGATCGAGTAGGACGAAGAGGAACGTGCGTGGGAGAAATAACGAGAGCACCGATGACCAACCGTTGACCCATTGAAAACCATTGTTGGCAAAGAAGATCTGATGGTCCATTCCATAGATGTCCTCCGATCCCTGGGGTTCCTCGGTGGGGAGCCCCTTGAGCTTGTCTACGATGTCGAGTACGCCCGAGCTCTTGACGACGTCGGCGGAGAGCTGGGAGTGTGCCTCGTCAAATCCCTTGGAACCCTTCTGCTTGACAAAAGTCTTAATCAGAAAGGGGCCGGAGGCGGTGCTCGAGGAGAGCTCGACGATGTGCTGGGGCGTTGCGGGGACGAAGCCGCCGACGATGCCTTTGCGGGGAAGGAAAGGCCGCCGAGGTACGAGGTGAGCAAGAGCGGGTTGCCTACAGAACGAAAACAGGACCGACCAAAGTACTGACCATGCTGCATCCGGAGAAAGAGACCGTCCGACATGTTGTCCTATATGCTGGGAACGCGCCAAGCAAAGTCGAATGCGGGGACTGGGGGACAGAAGCTACAGGGACACCAAGCTTTCTCCACTCGAAGGTCAAGCGTACGAACGACGAGTAACGTCCAACGTGCACAGCTGGAACAAAACGAACGAGAAAAGCAGATCTGAGCGAACAAGGCAAACGAAGGGGAGAGAGACGTGACGATGGTTATGGTGGTAGTGATAGTGACGACAGTCACAGATAACCCCCTCGGATATGACGCAACTCGAGCAACACGTCACGTGACGTGCTGCGGTCGCGCCGCGCCGCGCCACGTGGGAGACGCTGATAACGGCCCAAGCCAAGCCATCCGGGCGGTCAGGCGTCGGTCCTCTGTCTTCTTCTCACCACCTCCATCCCCTCCGCCGCTTCTTCATGCTCGGCCGTTCACGTCATATCAGCACAAACATCAGGTCATCGTTTTCTCCTCGCCCCGTTCTTTCTCCCCTGACGCTCGTTCTCAACCTCAGCTGCGCCTCTTCTCCGTCGTCGCTGTCTCGCTCTTTGGCTGGCCAGTCTGACCTGCTGCGCCGCGCCCTCGCAACGCCCGCTCACTGCGTTCATCGCATTCACCCCGAACACTCCTCTTGGCGAAGAACCGCATCCCGTTTTGACGCCCCCCATTCGCTCTCTGTGTTGTCTATTTGCGTTCGTGTCTCCTCTTCATCATCCTTGGTCGCGCTTCCTTCCAAAAGTCCAAAAATGTCCCCTTCCTCCGCCGTGCCCAACATCGACACCCATGCCTCGCTCCAACAACGACGTCCACACTCTTCAAAGTCGGGCGGTCATGAGCATCACGACCATAAAGGCGGAGACGCCTCACCCACCTCCAGCGCGACGTCCGCAAACTCTCCACACCAAGATCTCGCCCATCAACACTCGCACAGCATCTTCTCGGGACATCATCATCACCACCACGCCGCCGACGAGGATGAGACGGAACAGCTGTTGCAGGCTTTGAAGGGCAAGGGTGAGTTTATTATTCCTTTCTATCGTAGCGGAGAAGGAGCGATCTGAACAGGAGGTCAGACGCGCTGACGAGTACCTCTCCGGCCCTCAACTCCTTCCCTTCTTCCAGGCGATCGCGGAAGCAATATCACCCTCATCGGTCTGGGTGCCAACGTCGGCTTGACGGCCGCTAAGGGTGCGGCTGGTGTGTGAGTTGTCTTATTGCTCGAAATGCAGAGTTGACGGCGCTTGCAATCACGCATGGGGTTAAAGGAAAGGCGAGGGAACGAGGATATGATCGCTCATGTGCTATGATGCTTTATTTATTGATTTGCTTTTGCGTTGCTCTTTTACGCTGTATAGCGCCTTGAACAGCGCAGCGCTCTTGGCCGACGCTGCTCACTCGATGAGTGGTAAGTCTACCAACACCGAGTCACCTTGACCGTGTTTCTTAGGATCAGCCGACGGCAAGGTCCTGGTGGTAATGACCGTGAATTCGCCTACTTTCTTCCTTGCTTATTTTGTTCCTTGCACCGTTCCCCCGTGCTTGATTGATTACACACTCAACGGATAGACATGATCTCCGACTTTGTGACCCTCTTTTGCTGGAAGCTCTCCAGGAAGCCACCGTCGGCTACGCATCCCATGGGTTATGGTGAGTAGCGTGGCTGGATTTGCTCTGGCTCCTTGCTTTAACCCACAGGAAGGTATCTAGGGCTCATCGTTCCGTCTCTCTTCCACCGCACTCACATGGCGAACAGGGAAGTATGAGACTATGGGCTCGTTGGGCGTATCCGTCCTTCTCGTCGCTGGAGGTAAGCTCCGGAAGCCTTCACGAGGAAGTTTTACGCTCTTTCGCTGCTCTGACTAGGCTCATCGCGTCTCTATTCAGCGATCGGTATCGGTTTCCACTCCTACCACCTCCTTCTCGAGGCCATCCAGCCCACCATCGCGCACGCTCCCGCCGCAGTACGGACGGCCGCCCACGCCATGGCCACAGCGGCCGAGGCCGGCGCGCACCTCGGCCACGAGCACCACTTGTCGACTGAGGAGCACGGCGTTTTGGATCCAAATGCGATGTGGTTCGCGCTGGCATCCATTGTCATCAAGGAATGGCTCTACCGAGCGACGCTCAAGATCGCAAAGGAAGAAGACTCGAGTGTGCTCGAGGCCAACGCGCTCCATCACCGTAGCGACGCTTACTCCTCCGGCGTCACCTTGCTCACGATCCTGGGCTCTTGGGCCGGGTTCCCAGTGCTGGATCCGCTCGGAGGTTTGCTTGTCGCTGGCATCATCGGCAAACAAGGAATGGACGTGTTCCTCAGCGCTGTCAAAGAGCTGTCCGACCGGGGCGTGGAGCCAGAGGTGCTACGGTGAGTAGCAACCATCGAATCAAGTACCGCGCATCTCTCCAAAGCGCCCGCGACCCGGTCGAACTGACTAGCTCCTCGCCCTCGTGATGCCCAACCCTCTTGCATGATTGTGATGGTCAGAGAACTATCCAACATCGTCTCCTCCATGCAATCCGCGGAACCCAACCGGATCCTCGGCTTCCGCGACCTCAAGGCTCTCAAGAGCGGTGTGTCGACGTTCGTGGACCTCAAGCTCGACCTGCCGGCTTCGATTTACCTCAAGGAGGCGCATGATATCGAGTCGAGGGTGCGCAAGGCGATCATGGATCAGAAGAAAGGAGTGAGTTTTCCGTTTCTCCATCGATCACGACGTCTATCGTCCTCGATTCGTCCTGGCTCACGGAGTTCCTTGTCGCCCATCGCAGGTCAGAGAGGTTCGCATCCACCTCCATGCGGTGGAAGACGGGAAGGAAGGGGAGGTCCACCCGGGCTGCTGAAATAGATACCTACGTTGCTACCTATCTATCTATTTTATCCTTCGCCCAACCTAAGTCAGTTGTACACTAGAATCCATCGTTGGAGAGGGCGAATGGAGAAGGACAATGTGCAGTTTTTCGAAACCGTCGCAGATGTGAGAGAGAGAGGCTCGGCTGCGGTCGTTTCATTTATGCGTCCATCTTGCGCGACGCGTACGCCGATCCTCTGGCGACAAGCATCGATTCAAGGCACAGGTGGACTCGCAAGTCCCTTCTCCAGCATCGCTTTTACCATGTCCACAACTGCATCGGCCACGGCGGACATTCATCTCTTTTCCGGCTCTCCGCCCGGCTACCTTCTTCTCGAGCTGCCTCCAGAGATTGCCAAGCTCTTCGAAGACGCAGGCGATGGGAGGGATGAAGAGCGGCGAGCGGCTGGGTAGGTCGTACGTTCGGAAGACGCGGTACATGGGCCGGGGCCAAGCCTCATGTTCGAACTGAAGTGGTCTCTGGTTTACCCTTTCCACCTTTCGCCTCCACGCCGTTTTTTCCATCTCTCCAGGCTGACGATCAAGGGCCGTCAAGCGGACGACGCGGTGCTCTGCACTTCTGACAAGACCTACTCGCTCCGTCAGATCGTGCAGTCCAATTCGCTCCTCCTCCTCTCTGCCGACAGCCGCACAGCGCCGGAACCAGAGCAGGGTCAACGGGAGACGGCGAGGGTGGGCGAGAGCGATGGCCAGCGACCACGAGCACGACTGACGCTGAGGGACAATCTGGAGACGCTAATTGAGCTCGTTCCCGTCGTGCCGAGGTTGGAGAGGATCGAGGGCATACTGAGCGAGTCGGCGTACAAGGGGCCTCTTGAGGAGGAGGAGGAAGAAGAGCAAGAGAACGGACGACAAGTGCGTGCGAACTACTCGACTCGCGCTCTTTTCTCGCCGTCATCGCTCTTTGACCGCGTTCCCTCCGTCCTTTGATCTTCCCTATGACAGCGTAAACGACGAAAATACACGGCTCACCAGCTCCGCTCTGTCGTTCAGGCCAGTGATGGAGAGCTGCAGAAGGGGCTGGATGAGAAACGGGTGGTCCTGCTCGATGGTGAGCCATGAAGCCAATCTGCCGCTTTCGGCACGTCGTCCCTCAGCCTGCCCGTCGCTGACCTCGTGTGTCGGTCTTATACCATCAGGCTACTACCGACTCCTTCACCCGCCCTACCTCTCCACCGTCCTCGACGCCCTTCTAACCACGATTACCGCCGAAGGCATGGATCCTCGTCGTCTAGATACGCAGCGCCTCATCGACGCCCTGGAATCGGAGCATGACGTGCGCCCAGAGATCGGTCGGGCCGTGCTTGGATGGTACTCGAAGCCTCGGTCTGACGGGGCGGGCGTGGGCGCCAGTGGTGGCACAGAAGCAGAGCTGGACCAGAAGACGGTGATCCAGTTTATGGGTCTCGAGATTCTCATGCGGAGAGCTGTGAGCAGAACAGAAAAGGTTTCGGCCGTCTCAGCTGGCTCTTCTTCTCCCTGCTCACCATCAGTTTCTGATCTGCTTCTTCAGAGGACGTCGATCCCTTTGGAAACGTTCATGTCAGAGTGGAAGAAAAAAGTGGGCGACTCTCTCGCGGACGAGGTGGATCTAAAGCTCCTCGAGGTGCGCTTTCCCCTCCCGTCTTTTCCCGCGAATGGAAGGGAAAGGGGCCAACTGATTTTTTCGTGGAAGCGAGCCGACTTCTGACAGTGCCGTGATATCACTCCTCTCTTTCGTTCGTTCGTTCGTTCGTTCGTTTGCGTAGGGCAACCACCTGATCGAGAAGACATCTCCCTCCACTCCGCCCACAATACTCTACTTCCCCTCCTCCGCCCTGTCCACCGACGCATCCATTCGGTTCAACGAGCTCTTCCTGACTCGGACGGCATGGAGGGCGGAAGAGATCCGACCGTACCTGAAGGACGTGGCGGTGGACGATAAGAAACGTGATGCGCTGCTTATGAAGTTTGCAAGAGCAACGAAGCACAAGGATGGGAGTATGACGTATACGGCTCGGAGTAGGGTGTGAGAGGAAGGAACGGAGGGAGACTCCCTCCGTTCCTTCCTCTC